>CAJVPT010003956.1:0-14270 GCA_910592055.1 Acaulospora colombiana
TTTAATTTATAAGTTGTCATAATTTTATCAATATGATTTCAATATTATTTTATTTTTAAAGCTATAAAGTAATTTTTAAAAGGTGACGAAGAATTGCATACAGTCATAATATGATATAACTTCTTGGGATTTATATTATATAAGGTCTCTAAAGTTTTTTATTTTTTATTAATGTCAAATAAAAAAAAAAAATGCATAATATGTTCCAACAAATGATTTCAGGTTCAGGCTTTAGAAAATGACAAGGAAGTACTTCAAACCCTCTAAAAAGTCCAAGAGTATTCCTAGTATTTCAGGTCAAGCTGAAGAATGAAGACCATCACCTTATGCCGAAATGGAAACAGAGCTGACCCAGAAGCAATTAAGATCCCCTAGTTATATTCTAGAATCTTCGCTTACTAGGAGGCTGTCCGAAGAATCTTTAGGTATATTAAAAAAGATATAACTATTTAAATAAATACTGATTTGTATATTTAGTTTCTAATATAGTAATCGAGAGGCTTTTGAGATCCTACAAAAGTCTTCATGAAAAAATTGATCAGTTATTAGAATATCAAAAAGCCATCGAAGATAAGGTTACCTGCCTAGAAAATGAAATTCATACAAGTTAACATTTAATCATCAAACAGGATTTTATCGAGGTAAGGTTTAATTTTTTAATATTCAAAGAATTTCAATAACATTTTAAATTCTATACTAGTGTGTGATCAAGAGTATTATAAAAGAAGTCTTTTTTGAAAAAATATATATGAATTCCAAAGATTTTTGCCAGCATATAGAGAAATATTTTCAGCAAGAACATTCGGAGTTCTTCGAAGGCCTCACAAGAAAATATTGGAAGATATATTATGAAAAGTATATTCATCAAGTGGTAATTATTGCAGTTATTAATAATATAAATAAATTTATTAACATTATTATTTATTTAATAGTTTGTGTGACAATACAGATTGCTTCGAGGAACCATAGCTTTGAAAATTCAGGATGTTAGGTTTTCAGTCTTCGGTGAAAACTCCTTGGATACAATCAATACAAATGTAACCACTATCGAAATTATAGCCTGGAAAAATTTGCAAAAAATTCTAGAGTGCTTCAAAAATTTTCATGTCTTCCCTAGTGAGGAAAACCAAAGTGTAATGATACGTATTCTCGAAAAAGTCTAGTCAAAAGAGGATGCCTCTAAGGAACAAGTTGTATTTGTTATTACAATATACCAAACAATTCTAAATCTGTATAATAAAAGTATTTTAATTAATGAAGTATTAATTAAAAGCGAAATAGAAAAAAATAAGATAAGTATTAAAATTCTTTGAAGTCGTATAGAGTTATTTGTTTACTAATAAAATATTTTAGGAAAAAATTAAAAAGAAAATCAGATTTATGGAAGGGAATTCAAGCAATTAAGATCAAGAAATACATGAGCATAAAGCTATTAAATTTCAAAGCACTCTGAAGGAAGTAGAAAATGATGAAAATGATCTGGGATTGTAACCAAAAAATGTAGAAATAAAAAGGTCTACTTTGAAAATGAGTAATGTAAATATAATTAATTAATAAAAATATGTAAAAAAGTATTTTTCAATAAATAAATTCTTAAAAATAAATATTTTAATAATAATTCGAAATTATTTTATTACAATTTAAAACATTTGAAAATCTCCAGAATTATATATATAAATCTCTGCTCTGGAGACTTCTAATGATGATGGAGTGCCTCTGGAGTTTTACACCCAAAAATTTCCAGATATCTTTATCAAAAAAATTTCCTGATGTGGTAAAGTGTTGACTGTGACAGATCTTTGTTTTCAAATTTTGTAGAGGATTTTTAATAATGCATTCATCAGTTGAATTTGTAATTTTTCACTGGATAATAAGTCTAGATACTGATTGGGCTTTCCTATAGCAATGTTAAGTAGAGTATCTCCTTTGATTGATTCAGGTATTGTTGTTATTAAATTGGTTTGTATTCAGTTTTTGCTTTGTTTTTTTTAGAATTTTTTTTTTTTTAACCTGCAGTCAGGTCAGCATGACTTGTCTTTATTGTATATATATCAGATATTTACAAATAATTTTGACTTTCACGTACTAACTCATCTGTCATTAAAAAACTATTTCTCTAGATGCAACTTAGGGAATGATATTTTGCTTCTTTACTGACTTGGATAAATCCTCTATTCAATAAAATCATTGCCTACAGGTTATTATTGTAAATTATTCTAAATTCCAACTGCAGTTAAAAACTAAACCATTTCCTTCCATAACAAATTTAATTCTTGATGATTTCTATATACTTCATTTCCTCCTTTCTTTCAGAGACTTCTTGTTCCGGATCTTCTGCAAGCGTCGATTCTTCTTCTTGTTCTTGTATAACCTGCATGATGGATCAATACCCATGTTTTTTTATTCGTTTGTCCTTTTCAATAATATTTTGCTTCTTTTACCACTCTATAACTTTTTTGTAGTGGCTATTCCATATGTTCTTCTTGAAATTTTTTCTCATTTTATAACAAAGCTTACTGATTATACTTTGTATGACTGTCAGAGGAATTTTGAGTTGTACTTTGAGATAATTCTTCAAGGAAATGGTTTTGTTCTCTTCTATACATCCACAAATAATGTTGAAAAGGCTTCTATCAGATTGTTAAATTACATTTAACCATTTACTTGTCTAGTTATTGGTTGCAGGATGGACTTCTTCTTTGTTTTTGATTTTTTTACTGATATATTGATTGATTTTTTCCTTTGCTTTTCTTCATATATTCTCTTTAATTTCTTTAGTGGCTAAACATTTAAACAGGTGTCGCAAAGTTTCTTCTTGAAGTTCATATACTGGACATGTTATTATAATATAAATATCTGGTTTCGTTTCTTCAATATCTATAATATTGAAAGTTCATTATGGGTCAGGTTAGTTAAAAAGCTTTTGTCTTTATTATCTTTAAAAAAGATATCGAAGGTGTTGGATGGATTGAACTGATTCCAGAAGATCAAATAGTCTATGATTTTATCATTTTAGATTCACAATTTTTGGATTCTTTTCTATATTATTCAATCTTTTCCTATTTTTTTCTTGATGAATGTTTTAACAAATTCTCTGATACTGATGTCTATCATATGCTCTCTCCATGTGGCTGTTGTCAGAACTGTCTTTAACTCTGATAGTTTATACCAGATTATTGGATTTTCACGTCCGGCTTGTTTGGCAAGCAGATTTACTTGATTATTGAATTTATCGATTCCATGGGCTTTGATCTTTATAATTTCTAAGGTAAGATCTTTCTTTTTAACTAAATTTTTGATTCTACTTTATAATGGCCAATTAGCAGTCTTTGTCTATCTTCTTGTTGATATCTTCACTTGTGCACTGATGGACTTCCATGTCTTAACTGCAGCATTACAATCAGAGAATATTGTGACTGTTGTATTTTGAGGAGCTGTATATATTGCAGTTAAAATAGCCAATATTTCTGCCCTAAATGCTGATGGCCATGTTGATGCCCTTGCTGAGAATTGCTTCACAACTTTATTGTTTTCTACTAGGACCCAAGCCAAACCCATTTCAAGTTCACTATCTTTTGTCCCTTTTTTATATGATCCATCAGTATAGAAAGTAAACTGAGTAGCTATATTTCTTCTATTATAATTCAGGACGTTTATAAGTTTATCTATGTGTTCATTTGATTGAATAGCTTGTCTTATTAGTATGGCTTCCCATTTTTCTATCTGGATTTCCACTTCTGGTCTAGACATTAGGGAGTTCTTGCTTGTTACCTTGTAGCTATAAGCCAATCTGTAGGATTGCCAGGTAGAAGGACTTGTTTTCCTTTTCTCAAATTTTTATATTTGTTTAGCTGTGGTAGAATATAGACTTGTGATATACCTACTTCTTTAACTTGAGATAATCTATCTGATTGAAGTAGAGTATGGTTACTAGTAGGGTTGTATGTCAACTGATATGGAACAAATTGAATTTTTTGTTCAAGAATGATGTCTTTCCCAATTTGTCTATTGCAGAGCTAGAGCAGGCTGCCCAGTATATTTTCCTTCTATCTGGATAAGCTGAGAAAGCTTCAGTTTGAATATTGTAGCCTGTCCAGTCTAGTCCATGCAATGACTTTCTTAGAAGGTCATGATTCTCTGTCACCTTTTCTCAGACCTTTTTATACTAAGAGGGAATTGGACCTTTGCATTTGTTGAAAAGATCAATCGATATATTAATAAAGAAATAAAAAACAAAGAAGAAGTCTACCCTGCAACCAATAACTGGACAAGTAAATGGTTGAACGAGATTCAACGATCTGATAGAAGCCTTTTCAATACTATTTATGAATATATAGAAGAGAACAAAACTACTTCCTTGAAGAATTACCTCAAAGTACAACTCAAGATTCCCTTGACAGTCACACAAAGCATAATTGGTAAGCTTTGTTATAAAATGAGGAAAAATTTCAAGAAGGACATATGGAATAGCCGCTGTAAAAAAGTTATAGAGTAGGAAAAGAAGCAGAATATTACTGAAAAGGACAAATGAATTAAAAGATATGAGCACCGATCCATTATGCAGGTTATACAAGAACAAGAAGAAGAACCCATGCTTGCAGAAGATCCAAAACAAGAAGTCTCTGAAAGAAAGGAGGAAATGAAGTATATAGAAATTATCAAGGATTGGATTTGTTATAGAAGGAAATGGTTTGGTTTTTAACTACAGTTGGAATTTAGAATAATCTACAGTAATGACCTGTAGGCAATGATTTTATTGACTAAAAGATTTATCCAAGTCAGTAAAGGAGCAAAATATCATTCCCTAAGTTGCATCTAGAGAAATAGTTTTTCGACGACAGGTGAGTTAGTATGTGAAAGTCAAAATAATTTGTAAATATCTGATATATATACAATAAAGACAAGCCATGCTGACCTGATTGCGGGTTAAAAAAAAAAAAAATTAATAAAAAATATATCAAAATGAAACTGAAAATATAGAGATTTTATTAATATAAAATTAATAGTCAATTCTTTCACCTTTCTTTCAATTATCATTTCATATCTCTCTTTCATTGAATCTATAAAATTATTTAAAATCTTATTGAAAATTTTATTCCATTCTTATATTATAAACTGTTCTAATTCTAAAATATTTTTAGATAATCTCATTTCTATATTTCTTTTAACAATAACCCAAAGATTTTCAATAGAATTTAAGTCTGGACTATTAAAAGGCCAATCCAAAACTTTAGAAAAATTTTCATTAATAAATATTTTAGCAATTTTGCTTGTGTTTTTGGGATTATTATTATGCTAAAAATAAAAATTATTTTCAAGCAATCCAATTATTTCTAATTTGTGTTTTTGCAAAATATTAACATAAAATTTTGCATTAAAATTCTCTTTATGCAAAAATTTTAATACGATCTTTAGGTATTCTTCTAACTGGTCTTTAATTTTTATGCTATTAAGTAATTGTATTTCTGAATAGTTGAAATGCTGTTTCATCAGAAAATAAGTTCATTTCCAATTATAATTAAGATATTTCTTTGCCCAAATAATACGAGCTTCTTTATGAGTAGTAATAAGCATAGGAGTTTTTAAAATTAGATTATTTTTATAACCCAAGTTTGCTAAATATTTTGAAATTGTTATATAAGATACTTCAGTATTCATATTTAATAATTTAATTGTCAAAGTTCTTGTAGAAAGTCTTGAATCATAGCATAAGTATTGACCAATTGTTTTTGATTCATGTGCAATAATCTTTTTAGGTTAATCTTCACCTGATTTTCTTGAATTATTTCTTTTAGAATTTAATTTTTTAAGATAGTAATAAATAGTTGACATGTTTATACCAGTTTGAGAATATATTTCATTTGCAGAAGTAATTTCATTCTTTCACAAATATAATATAATTTGATATTGTATATGTTTTTTAGAAAATGATATTGTAAGAATATGTTTATAAAAAATATAATAAGTAAAGAATTTTAATGATATATATATACTTGTTAAAATATATTGTTTACATATTTAAAATTTCATATAAATTGCTTTTGTTTTGAAAAAGTTATATGCATTTATATTATATAAATAAAATTTTAAAAAGTTTTGTTACATACTGTACATATACTAAAGAACATGATTATTATTTTTTTTTTATTTTTTTTTTAATATAGTACATGATAGTTGGTTTTCATTTTCATTTCTCATTTTTCTTTTTCAATAACACTAGTACACTCAATAAGATGCTAATTTTTTTTTACAAAAAAAAAAGCAATAAGTCTCAAAATAGCTTTAGCTTATTGTTTTTTTTTTTTTTTTTTGAACACTGGCTCAGCCTTGTTTTATTTGTATTTATGCAGTATTATTACATAAAATTTTTCTAGGATATACTATCAGTCTACTACCAAACAAAACTCAATAGAGATAACCTCTCTTAGGAGAAACTCACCTTGTGGCTTGTTGCCACCCCTTTAGTGGAGGCTAACCTGCCAAATCTGGGCTAGTGCTAAAATAAATTTAGAAGATATGAAAGTTGTCTATAGTATTTGTTATCCATTATGTTATAAATTTATTGACCAGGTACACAAACTGGTCTTTTATGAATTGTTCTCTTTGTGTGAAGATTGTGTCTTCTTTTTTGAATTCATACTTGAACTTCTTTTCCTTTTGTTTTGTAATGTCATTTCATGCTTCCCATTTTTGAAAAGTCTCACATCTTTTTGTCCATATTTGATAAAGATGTTAGATGATTTTTGTGTATATTAGAGATATGCAGCTTTTTCTGATCGATTTGTTTGGGATTGTTCTTTTGATATCACAAGTTAATTTTTTGAAAAATACATCTTTAATGCTTGTTGTTAAGTATTCTTTATATTTAGATTGGTTTTGTTTTTTATCTGGTTCTAATTAATGTAATTATACAATTTCAAAATTTTTTATATTAATTCGAATATTTTTGTAACAAATTATTATTATTATTTTTTTTGAGTATTTATAGTCAGATTAAATTATCAATTTATTAATCAATTGAAAACAAAAATAAATTTTTATTTGAGTAGTATAATATATAGTATATTATAGCTAAACTATTATTCTAATCTAACTAACTCATTGTAAGCATAAAAGCCTCTAAGTTCAACCTTAGGGACAATATTTTGCTCTGCAATGTCTTTGGATAAAGACCTTTCTAGTCTACTGCATAATTATCAACAGGTTTTTACTACTATATATTATACTAAACTGCTGAAATATAGGAAATTATAAAAGAATATATTGAAAAAAGGGAAGGGGCACATTTAAAAATATCTAAATAAACAACAAAAAAATAAAAGAGTAAAAATAGAAAAAAATTTTCCAACTTCCTCCAAAGACCCGCTTTTTAAGACTTCTTCTTAATAAGAAATGCTCAATTGGAATATTCTTTCTTCTTTTAACCTTTTGAAAAACTCTTTCTTGTGTACTATTTAAGAAGACTTATCACCTGATAAGAGCTTTTACTTATAGGGCACATTTGGTTCTAACTTTCTTTGGACAGTAATTTTTTATTCATCTATAATAAAGAGATGACTTATAACAAATTCCAGGTTTTTATATAACCCAGTAGAAACTGGATTATATTATTTAGCATAATACTTTTCAGCAGCCATGTCTAATTAAAGGAATTTTATTGATATATATCTTTTCTTACTCAAAAGATTGGATTTCTTAACAATTCTTTTGCCTTGTAATAGTAAAAGAGTTTTGAAAAGTGATAAAGATCCTTATCAATTATGATATCCTTTAATAACTTTTGAGAAAATACATTCTCAACTATAACCAAAGGGTTGAAGCTTAGTATGAACTAAAGACTATTTAATCTTATTGCCTGACTGGAATTAAAAGAAGACCTTGGTTTTGAGCTTTGCTTAACTAGAATAATAAAAGAGAAAAATATCAGCTTGAATAAATAGTAGCTTTTTTAACACCTGAGGATTTGTTGCTTATATCTTATTAGCCTCATATAACTTGATCTATAGATTAACCCAATTAAAGGAATGGTGCAGATATGAGGCACCAATTAACTCTTTTTATTATCAATGATATTATTAGAATATATAAAGTAATCAGTAAAGACTTGTTTTCTATTTCTATTGTGTCCATCAATCATATTTTACAATAGATTATGTCATTTAAAATTTAGAATCAAACTGAGATAAGCAAAATTTCTCAAAAAATCAAAAAATTTTGAATAATTATAAGAAGAAAGAAATTATGGGCAGATATTTTGAAAATATGGTTTGATGTCTCTGTCTCCTACTATATAAAACCTCTATAAACATTCTTCAATATGAAAGACTTTAAGTATTATACTATTAGTTCTTCTTCCTTGTAAAACTTTCTTATTATAGATAAAAAATGTGTTTCTTGACTATTATAGATCACAAGAAGTTAAATTTTTGTTTAAAGATGAATATAAACAAGAAAGGGGATTTAGAGTATCTCTTGAAATAAAACTTTAAAATAGTTTAGAGATAGTGTTAAGACTTTATTAGCAAATAAATAAAAAATTTATGTGAATATCTTTTTTATATATGGATAAAAGATCCTATACTCTTTATTTACTATGAAATAATATTTACATATATGTTTATTATATAGTAAATATCTTATACACTATATATAAACTAGCCTAGATCTAACCAAGTCTATTTAAGGAAGAGTACATAACACTATCTTGATTTTTTCTAGAACAATTTTATAAAGTAATTTAGTTATTAAACTATTGTATACTATAATCTGAACCAGGATTTTAGTTTTTCAGTATAGTTTAACAAATTCCTTTTTTTACCAAGATTTCCTGATAAATACCAGTTACTAAATTGATCATGTTTTAAACATCCTATTGATACAATATTTATTTTGTTTCATAACTTCAGCATTTTTGACTTCATAGCTTCTTTTGGTTAGTAAGATTGGTAAAATACTTCTTTTTAATCTGATTTTTATTCCAGTTAACTATAAGATCAGTCTTATTCTTTTTTATCTTATCAGGATAATTATAAGATATTGATTATTCATAACACTTATAGACTGGCTTGATTTGATAAAGATTAGTTATAAGTAACACTATATTATGATAGATATTTATTTTAGGTATTGGTAAAATAGCTAGAACTATGCTCAATGACAAATATTTATTTGTTATCCAATAGATTCTTTTGTTATGTGTGGTATTTTTTACATGGTCTTTATATAGTATTGAACTTTAGACCTTTGGATTGTGACCTGGAAGTAATAATAGGTTCCTAAAGTATTTAGCATATAAAATTTTGCAGATCACTTATGTTCTTTTTTGAGGGACAAAATTCATAGCTCTTTACTTCAATAGGAACAAAAATCAAGAAATACTATAAATCCATGATTTGAATAATGAAGAACAATTGTAGATAGTTTTTTTATAGTTATTAATTTAAAAATTTTAATATTTTCTAGTAATAGATATTTGACCTTTATCCCTGCCTCCCCTTTTAGGGACCCATCTTTACCTGGAAGTACTATTACTAGTGATCACAATGGATTGAATCGGATCAAATTTTAATTAGATTCAATTCAATCCAATTTTTATAAATATGAATTGAATATGAATCTGATTCATTTTAAACTGATCTGATCTGATTCAAAACCATAACAGTTTGATCTGATCCAATTTAAATCTGAATTTGATTTGATTCAATCTGATCTGAATCCAAATTTGATTTGATTCAATCTGATTCGAATTTGAATTCAATTTTGATTCAATACAAAAACAATTTGAAACTGATTTGATACATTTGGAATCTGTTTTAAATCATGTCAACTATAACTACTTTGATTTAACTAATTAAATTAAATATGTTTAAATTAACCTGGCTTTATTTTAATAAAAAAAATTTTAACTAGTATATTTTCTTCGAAAATATTTTTTGACTTTAAATTTAAAAATTTTTCTTTTATTAAATTTAAATAAATTTATTTATATAACCCATGGTTATTCACTTGCTTCTATATTAATATACTTTGCTCTATAGCCAGTATTCTCTAAAATAACTTGATTTTCTGTATCGTTTTTTTCTTTATTTTTTATTATCGATGTTTCAAGTACTTTCAAAGCATATTAATCAGTTGATAATTGATTATATTGGTAATTCATATGATATGCTTCTTCTTTACCTTCTCTCCATTTTTTTATAGCTGATACTGTTTTTTTGACCAAATTTTGGGACAACCTACAAGTTATACCTTTCATTAGTAATACTGTAGTACCATGCAATTTATTCTCAGGTCAACAATAAAAAGTATTTCCTAGCAAAAATTGTGACAATTTTAATTTGCTAATAACTTAAATTTTTAAAAATTTGTAATGTCTAAAAAATATCTGTCATTTAAACATTAATTCCCTATTTAACTATATAAAAGTTGTCTCCATCAAAATCCCCTTCACATCAAGCAAATTCTTTATCATTAACAGGTTATATTCCTCTTAGGCAAGTAGCTGCAATTGCATGGTTCAAAGTATTAAGGTTAGTGTGGACAAATTTGCTATATCTCCAGGTTACATAGGCCTCACATAGACCTAAAGGATGGTTTAAATATATTTTTTTATTATCAAAAGAAACTGTAATTCCTTTGTCGGTAGCACCATATTTGTTGCCATTTAGTCAGGGTAAATCGTATTCTTTTATTTTTTTTTGTATACTTGAGGTCATATTTGCAGAAAATATATGCATGGCATAGTTGAAAAGAAAACTGTTCATCGCTAAACCTTTCTCTTCTTGCAAATATTGCCTTTGGACCCTCATAATTCAATAGGTATATTATGCACATTGATAAATATTCCACTTTCTCTTGTCAAAAGATACCTACAAATATAAACATTAATAAAGTTTTAAAAGTTAAAAACTTAAGTTTAGTTAAATATATACTTTGCAGCTGTTAAGGTACCTTGATTCAATTCTTTGATTTCTGATGATTGAGCAACTTGTCGACACAAAACAAACATGTCAATAATTGTGCTTCTTATGAGTTCAAGTATATCAGAACCAATATAATTTCAGTATACAGCTAGTATCACCTTGTGGAGACTCTATCACAAACTATTATTTCTTTTTTTTTATTATTATTATCAGAAGACAAGAAGCAGCATTGATTGCAGGTACACTCACCTGCCAAAAGTATCTGACCACATGTTGATCATCGCGATTTTTAAAATTCAAAGTTAATTTTGTTTTTATTATTATTAAAGAATTTACTAAATAACTTTTAATAAAATTTATACTAATGTGTTTATAAAAGTTTGAATTTTTTATTAATACTATTCATATTTTGTTGGATTTCCATTACTATCTATTACAGTCTGAATTCTTCTTGGCATACTTTCTACTAAATTTTCTAAATTTTTCTAATTCAATTTGATTCCATTCTTCTTCTAAAATAATCATTAATTCTACAAGATTTTTTGAATGGGAATTATGTTTATGAACTCTTTTTTTTAAAATATCCCACAAATTCTCAATTGAATTTAGATCTGGTGATTGTGTGGGCCAAGAAATATTTGTTATTGAATTATTTTTTAACCATTGTTTAACTATTTTTGTCCAATGAACTGGAACATTATCATCTTGAAAAATATAATCTAAATTATTATCTAATTCATTAATAAATGGTAAAAGATTATTTTCTAAGACTTCAATATATATAGATCCTATAATTTTACCAAAAACTTGAATTAAAGATTCAATCTTATTTTTTATTAAACATCCCCATACCATTATATCTTGATTTTCTAATTTTACTGTTGGAATTAGACACTTAAATCATATTTTTCATATGGATGTCACCAAACCCAATAATGTGAGTCATTTTAAAACAATAAAAAATAAGATTCATTATTCCAGATTACTGTATTCCATTCTAAATCCCAATTTTTTCTAGTACGACATCATTCTAATTTTTTTTTTGTGATTTTATTCAGATACTAAAGGTTTTCTTTTTCCAGCTCAACCATAAAATCCTTTATCATATAAAATATGTTGAATAGTATAAGAGCTTATTGAGATTATTAATGATTGACTAAATTTTTTTGTTATTTTATTTAAAGATTATTGTCAATCTTTTTTTACAGTTTTTACAAGATGTCTAATATCTCTTTCTATCAATTTAGATGGTCTACCAGACCTAAAAATGATACTAGTTTATTGATTTGTCTTATATCTTTCAATAATATTATTAATAGTTGTTTTTGGATAATTAAGAATATCTTTAATATTGCACTCACTGTGACCATTTTTCCATATGCCAATAATCTCGTTATGCTCAAAATCAATAAGTTCACAAGTTTTAGGCATTAATTTTTTTTTATTTTTGAATAAAGGAAGTTTGTAACTATGCAGAAAAAAATTTTTGATGCATTTTTATATATTAGATTTCGAGTTATTCATGGATAAAGTTTGGTTCTTAGAATATATAGTCAAATACTTTTGTCAGGTGAGTGTATATGGGAAGGCAAGGGGTTTGTTTTTTCGAATATCCACTTTTCTTTTATTTTTTTTTCATTGTAACCAGGAAGGGGGTCAAGATATATTGTTTTTACTGCATATACTTTCTCAAGATATTTTTGAGTCAATAAATTTTTCCTGATCTGTAATTTAGTTAAGTTAATACATTTACAAAAAAATTGCAAAAATTTTAACTTACAAAATTTTTATGAGTCTTTTTTTGGATTTTTTTGCATTATCAATATCAGCCCTCAAAGCAGCAGCAGCATTTTTTAAATCATTATCACAAATAATCAAGAATCTCAAAAAATCCCTTCACTAGTTAACCTAGTATTGTTTTATTGTTAATAAACTTGAAAATATATACAAGTATTTTTTATTATATTTACATGTTGATAAGTATCAATGTTAGGGTCAGAAATGGCCAGGTAAATATTCAGCAAGTGGTGTATAGATTCACTTAAAAATGCAATATGTTTTATTGGGTCATCATATTTTTGTGATACAAGAAAATGGAGAGTAGTAACAAAGATTTCTAAATGGAGACATTTAAAATTAGCTTAATATATACAGTATCCTACTAATGCAAAACAAAAATTGACAGCCAAAAATAGCTTGTTGTCGATAAAATTCCATATGCTGGCCCAGGGTTTTCCACTGGCAACAAATGGTATTGATTGTTACTTGCAAGCAGAATTAAACAACAAGCTTGCCTGCACTAGTTCAGGGTTTCCTACTGGAGGCACAAGGTACCCTTTTTGCACCATTCCTGTCTCAGTATCAACACAGCAAAGGCTACTAGTCCAGGGTTTCCCACTGAAGACAACATTGATGCTACATCGACACTTGTAAACACTACCTTGTATCGATATGGACCTGCCTGTACTAGTCCAGGATTGTCCACTGGAGGTACATAGCATGCTTTATCAATACAGTATATAAAGGGTATATTGATTTAAAAATTTTCTCCACTTACCTTTTATAAAAAGGAATCGATAATTTTTGCAGTTTTATGACTTTCGTTGGTATGGTCCATGCTAGATAAATAGTGTCACGTCAATACTGATAGCAATAAAGTAATAACAGGGTATTACAGCATCGATAAATATTGCTTACTTGTTTATGGTATTAATTAAATGCTTGTAATTAATTGCAGTTAAGGTCAAAAAACTGGGAAATGAAAACAGAGGTTACAGTTAATACTAGTAGAAATAAAATAATAGCAACAGCATGTACAGTTCGACTAAGTATTGTTTGCCTGTGGCTATAAAATGTAAAACTTGTGGTCGATTGTGGATTGATAGTTAAGAGGCTGGAAATTGACAAAGTTAAAGCTGACTGTTAAATGGTTGGTAAAATGTAAAATAAAAAAAAAAAGTATATATGTCAAGCAAAAGCTATAACAAGGTGGTAAAAATATAAGGGCAGCTAGTGTGTTGCTTATACTGATCGATAGAAGAAACTGTTTAGCAGCAACGATGAAATGATCACAATAAATTGATCGCAATTTTTTTTTTTATAAATTGATCACGTCCAATCATATTTCTCTGATTTATATTCATATTTGTAATATTGATCTACCATATTATTAATTTTTAACGACCACTCTCTTTCCTGAAAATTCCAATTTTTTGAAAATTTCCTTTTATGGTAACAACTGAAAAAACGCAAAGAACAACTTCTCGCTCATAGCGACCCCCAACAACAACCATGGCAGCAAGGGCCCTCAGGGCCAGAGACACCACACTGAACTACAATGACACTTTA
>CAJVPT010003957.1:0-14269 GCA_910592055.1 Acaulospora colombiana
AATGTTTGTCAACATAAATGATATAAATATGTATTCCCTGCAATTAAATTGTAAATTACTATATCAAGTTAATAAATAAGACTGAGCTTCCGTTCCAACATGTAATATTAAAACTAAATTTTTAACTAACTTATTTATTAAAGTTTTATTCAAAACTATAAGTACAACTTTGTAAGTAATTTATCACTTTATTAATAGTTTGGGTAAAATCTATTGTAAATTATAATATTATTACTATAGATTATTACTATAGATTATTTTTCAAGAGTCTAACAAGAATTAAAATCTAACCATTTTATTCTATATTTAATTCTATTTCTTATAATTTTTACAAAGTTTTTGTTCTTATTATCTCTTCTTTCCTCTCTTTGTCTTATAGTTTTATGATTAGAATTATCTTATAATGTATTTTGTTTTCTTATTTCCTGAGCCTTCTTGTATTTTACTTTTATATTAATTCCTTGCTCTTATTTCTATTCTACAATCTTTTCATATCTTATTGTTTATAGATCTAATTGCAAACCTTCTTTTGTACTCTTATGATTTATTTTTTGTTATTATTCCTAGCTTCTTATTATAACAATTTAGATTAATAAATTTTTTAATTATATCACTTTCTACTAATTCTGTACAATATTTCAATAGATATCTTGTTTAATTTAAGACTATATTACTTTATTGCTAATAGCTTTAATGTCTTTTTGATCAATTGGTTTGCTTCTTTATTCTATAAATTATTAGAATAAGCTTTGATTTTGATTAAAATCAGTTGAATATACTTTTTCTTTACAAGATCTAGTATTCTTTTCTATAATAATCAATTTTTCTTTTTTTTTCTTAAGTTTTTTTCATTTGAAGATATAGACTTGACTATTGATAAAAATCTCTACTATATTATTTATTAGAACTATTTAAACTATTGTAATTGATATTACCAATTCTACACTTATAAATGAAAACTAATTTTTTTACTTCTATTTGAAATTTATTTTTTTTTCAGCCTTTTCAATTTATATCTATATTGTTTTTATTCTTGCATTTTTATTCCTATAATTGATTAAGGATTTATCAAAGTAGAAAATAAACTTCTATAATTCTTAATTATGCTAAAGAATTTCAAGTGTATAATTTTAATATATTTCTTACTTAATATTATTTCTAAGTATTTCTTTTTTCCAGTCTTCTATTAGTACTTGTTTTATTTTTTTAATTTTATTATTTCTTGAGTCTTGAATTTCTAGAACTATACTTGTTATTATTATATTATCAAACTTAATTAAGTGATAGAAAGTTTTTAGTAATTATATTTTCTTAGTATTTTTTGATAGTTTAAAAATAGTATAATATAAATTATATTTGATTCTACTTTTATACTATATTTGTTTCTATTTCTATTATTTAGGGAACATTCTGAGTATTTGATAAGAATTATTTCTAGACTATCTTCTATTTATTGATAATTGAAGTAACAGATTATAGCTATAACTTGACTATTTTCTTAGATTAGTTTTCTTTATTTTTGCAGGTTTAGTTAATATATTTTAATATTCATTTTTCTTTCCATTTCTTTTTTAGAGTTTTGTAAGGCCTTCTGCACTTTCTTTAATTATAGTATTTTGTAGAATATTATACTATTTTGAAATTAAATCCTTGCTTATATTTTAAATAAGTTGAATTATTTTTTATTTTCTTTTTTTGAATTTTTTCTTGATCATTTAAATAAAAGTTTATTATATAGATTTTAATAGAAGTAACTGATAGTATTTTTGTATCTGGTACTAATATTTGTATGAAAGCAAGGAAAGCTGGTTCTTGAACAAACTATAAAAGATTGCTGGTTTATAATGATTTATTGAACAAGTTTTTTTTTATTTTTGCTAAGTCATATGTCCACTGTATATAAATACAAAAAATTAATGATATTTTTTTAAAAAATTTAAAAATTATTGAAATTACCTTTGTTTTAAAAAATTTGCAATTTTAGTGTTACCAGTTATTATATTTAATTTTGCCAGATGAGTTTTTTCAAGATGTTTCATTAGATTAGAAGTATTGCCTCTACTACAAGTATATATTATTCTACAATATTTATAGGTAGCCTTTTTATCCTCTTTAAAACTTGCACTCTTTGTAAAGTGTTCTCATATTTTACTTCTAGAAATTGTTGAGGTATCTGAGACTGATTCTGATGGATTGCTTGTATTAGTATTTTCACTATCAATATTGTTATAATTAGTTAAACTGCCACTTTCATTATATACAAATTATATGCTATCAAATAAGTTTTCATATTCTATTTTTTAAAAAAATAAATTAGCAAAAACAAAAGATACGATGAAAGTAATTAAGCAACAAAACTATAATATTGTAAAGAAATGTTTAAAAAATTATCAAGAAGAGTAAGTATTAAATTTTTTTAACTTGTTTTTTATATTATTTTTTTTTAAAAAAAATCTATTTTAATTTCCTAAATAGTTTGATTTTAATTTTCTAGATAGTTTGATTTTAATTTTCTAGATAGTTTGATTTAAATGAAATTAAATAATTATATAACAATTTATATGGACTGGTACATATCTGATTTGAATTATATTGCGTTTGATCCGAATCCGATTTGAATCCGATAATTTTATAAATTTAAAATTCAATTCAATCCGAATTTGATCGAATTAAAAATTTTGAAATTTGATCTGATCCGATTCATATCTGATTCACAAATCAATCAGATTCGGATCAAAATTGTGAACATTACTCAAAGTCATTTAATGGATACTATTCTTAGAAACAGGATCCTTACATTTCACTACAAAAACCAAACAGAAACTACTACAGCCATCCAAAAGGCCTTCAAGCACATAAGGCAAATGCAGTTAACATATCAATGAATCATGCTAGACAGAAATAAAGATCTCACCAAACAACAGGCAGAAGATATAGACTGGAAAGAAATGAGTCAGAAGCTCAACCTTGCAACCATCAATCTCAACAAAACAGACTCTTGGAATCATTCACAAAGAAGCTTCGCACTAAAACTGTGGAACAAAGAGCTCTCCACAATGGATAAGCTCCATACCAGAAGACCAGACATATATAAATCTAACACATGCTTTGTGTGTCTAAATATAGAAGACAACATTAATCCCTTCAAATACCTCTTTCATGGTATTGATATAGAACAAGTTACATTAAACACCATACATCAAGAGATAACAGCAAGAATTGATAATAATATTGATCAAAACATCAAACAGGAACTCACCTCAAACATAGCAGCAAACAACATGTGGAACAAGATTATCTCAGGAGGTATTAGCAAAACTATTCTAAAGATCATTGACAAATATATCAAAATCAACAAAATATTAGAAACCATTATTATATTCGCAACATTATTAGATTCTGGACATAAAATATCTGGATCAACAGATGTGAGTGTCTGCACCATTGGGAGAAATTTCAAGGAATATCGACTGGCAAAAAAGAGAAGCACCACAAAACACACACAAACAAATCAGAATATAGAGATATTGCATTCAACAAGATGGAAGCATATCTCCAGAACTAATTCACAACATTCTCATCGAAATCCACAATATCTTCAAAATTTACAAGAAACATGTTAATGGCACCTAGGCATATTAGTTCCCAATAAGAACAATACGCCACTAGGGTTTCAAAGGCTGAGTCTTGCCACCAACAGCGGCAGGTACTCAAGCTCAGATAACAATTGGTTTTATTGTAATTATGTATACTAAACACATGGAAAAAATATCTGTAATATAATCTTTACTTGACAAAGTAACATGTTTTTGTATATAAACTCAATAAAATAGACAATGTTGCATGTTTTTAAAAAAAAAATATATATATACAATGATTTATATATTTAAGATATATTATTATTATTTTTTTTTTTAAACTGGTGCAACCTTGTTTTATTATTTTTCCAAATTACATTTATACTAAATAGCTATGACTATAATACAGAGATGTATATTCAGTAATAGTAAAACTTGATAAGCCATGGCTACCTTGTGACCTGTTGCCCTTCCTTTGGGAAAGAAACTAATATGCCAAGGTCATGCTAGTTGTCATATAAAAGAATATAATGGAGAAAATGTCAGTTTGATATTTAATATATTCGTTTATGTATCTATTTACTATTCTGGTCAAGTTTAGTAAGGACCATTGTACTGCAATTAGATTTGTGTAGTTCTTGGTTTTCTTTGCTCTGGTTTTTTTTTATTTGTTCAGTTTAGTTCTGTATTTGAGGACTTTTTATTCATGAGTTTCCTTGCATCTTTATTTCTATGTATCATATAAGAGCTCTTTCTATTCCTTCATTGTGTTTATTATAGTTTTTGTTACTTTGTTTTTGCTTGATATGATTATGTCAAGTGTCCCAGGTATTTCTTTTAATACAGCTCCTCAGATTAGTAAATTGAAGATTCTGGAGTTGATCAGTTGTATCCACCTGTAAATGATCTCTTTAAAGCTCTTCCTGCATTCCTTGATTATATGAGATGATACATATTTAATTAGGATCCTATAAAAGTTTTCCTTTAGTGTTTCTGTGTTGTTGCTGCATAAAAAGAAATGTGTGAAGTCTTTTGTTATCCCACATTTATGGCATTTGTCATTCTTGTATATTAGTGAATATCTGTTGTATAGTTTGGTCTTGATTGGTAGTTCTTCATATCAGAGGTTGAAGCTGAATTTTTTTCTGTGGGGATTTTCCTTCGAGGTTGTGTGTTTATTCATTTTAGATGGATATAGACTGTTAAACATGTATTTCCAATATATGTTTCTCAAGTCCTCTTCTGTAAATCTGTTTTGTGTTCTATTTAGTAATTTCCATTTGGTCAACCTGATGGCCTTATTGACTTGTTTTGATAAGTCTTTGCCTGGGATATCTATTTGTGATGTGTCCCATACTATGTTTATCGGATCAATCCTTAGTGCTATTTTTTGATATTAATAATTTTCTAATTTGGTTTCATATCTGGTGAGATAGAATCTATCCGAGCTAGCTTATCTGCTTTCTCATTGAGAGAAATGCCTGTGTGTACTTTTACCTTGTATAGTCTAATGTTTAGGTTCAGCTGTTGCCTGATGTAATTAAAGGTATCTACTATTGCCTGGTTTGGTTTTTTCCTCTTTTTAGTTTTGGTAATATCCATGGCTTCTGTTAAGTTTGTTATTGCCACTTGACTATCAGTATACATATTAGCTGTAGTATTTCTGCTTAATATGCTTATTGCTGTGGTTATAACCATCAGTTCCACTCACATTGAAGAGACATATAACTATATCTGTCCTTGAAAAGTGTGTTGTGTTCCTGTCTCGTCTTCTATAATCTAGCCCAGGCCCATGTGTGATTTGTTGCCATAGCTTGATATTGAACCATCTGTATATATTGTGATATGGTGTCAGTTTTTCATGTATTGTTGAATTGTCATCAAGGCATCTAATTCTTCCTTGTTTAGTTCGAACATTTCACTGATGTTTCTAGTTCAATGCTACCTATGTTGACTTGCCAGGAGCTTTGATTTGTCTGAGAGGTTTCGGTGAGGTCTTTTGGCTTTTTCTTAATAGAGTCTGTGAATATCCTGCATCGCAGAGTGCTTGTTGAGCTGCCCTTGTTTTCCTTAGATGAAATGCTTGTCCTTTCTACTAGGATTTGAATTGTGTGCTATTTTTTGGCTGCAAAGGTACAATTTTTGACAATGTGTCTTTTTCTTCATTTAGGGGACACCCAGTATACCTTTCTAATGATAATTGCTCTCCTATTCTGATGTAGTGTTTGAAGACTACTGTGTTGGAACTATCATTTCATTTTTTCTTGCTGATAGCTTCTTTGTCTTGCTTGAATGTTGCTCCCTAGTATGGTTTATGTGAGTCTCCCATTACCAGGGGTCTGCTTTGGTTGTATGTTCACTAGGTGCTTGTTTCATTTTCTATTCTATCTTGTATACTAGTTAAGTTTGGGAGATTCTCTACAATCTCTTTGTACTATTTTGGATATTCCTTTTCTTCATTTTATTTATGATTCCGAGTTCTTTCCAGTATAATAAACATGTTTCTGTTGAATTGATAATCTATCCTATGAACATTAAGTTATGTTTCCTTAGTGTTTGTCTATGCTAGTGATATACTGATTTTAATATTGCTTCTTTAATTGTATTATCAATCTTTTCTATCTTCTATAAGATTGTGATCTTTGTATTGAAGTGGAATTGGAAGCCATATTTCCTCAGCACCCAGAGGATGTCATTGTCTAGGTTTTGTCCTAACTTGAGGAAAGGCTGTGTGAGATGTATTGTTACCGAGTTTGTTGATCAAAAGAGATTTTGTAGGTTTTATAGTCCCATTTTGAAGATTTGTCCTAGTGTCCCTTTGTCTTCCATTCTTTGCACCCAGGTCCTTATGTGCAGTTGTATTTATCTATCCTATAAATGGTTTAGGTTGTGTTCAGTATGATTATATAGGAGGGTGTTAGAGATTGTATTGGTGAGACTGCACTTGTGTTTGTACTTTGTTATGATTTTTTTCATTAGAGAGTTGCAGTCACTTTCAGGAAGTACCATGTCATTTAACAGGTATTCTATACTGGGCATGTGTATGTGGTTTATTATGTACCTTATTTGTTTGTCTATGATTGCTTTCTATCCGATCGGCTTACTGATTTTCTTTACTTTTTCCACTATAAGCTGTTTCTATTATCCTTTTCTCCTGGAGCTGTCCAGCCATATTCCTAACAGTTTCATTGGTGTACTAGGCTTGTTTCCCATGACTGTTCCTCCTTTGAGTATGAAGCTTCTTCTGAAGTCTTCTGATTGTCTATTGATGATTATTGTGATTTTAGTAGGTTAATATCAATATAATTATAATTGTAGAATTCTATAACAATATTTAGGATTCTTTGCATTTCTTCTGGATTGTCTTCCAGCCATATTGTATCATCCATATATGCGATGATCTTAATGTCTAAGTGTTTCTCTATATTGAGCTCATTGATGTCTCCTTTAAGTTTCATTGTGTATTTGTAGCCTCTTTTTGAGAATTCAATTTCTGTTAGGAGTAGATCATAGAATATGCACCATAGCAAGAGTGAGATTGTGTCTCCTTGATCGATGCCATCCAGTACTTTTTTGCTGGGACTCAATTTATGTGTTGTTATGACCTGATTCTCTCTCTCTCTAAGTAGTGCCTATATGATGTTGATTAGTTTTGATGGTATTTTGATGCATCTCATAGCACGTTCCAGCATGTTTGTGTTAACAGAATTGTAGGCCTTTGCTATATCTTGACTCAGGATCCATAGCTTTTTTCTTTCTCTATATGCTTTTTCTATACACAGGTTGATTATATATATAGGACCTTGTATGCTGCTTCCTGGTAGAGCTGCCCAGTTGGATTCGTTAAGGATGTTGTGTTCCTTATAGATTTGTGATAGGCGGTTGCTGATGATCTTTGTTAATATCTTCCTTTCTGTAATAAATAAGGTGATTGGTCTATTTATTTCGATCCTGTTGTGCCATTCTATTGATTTGAGTATTGGGTATATATGTTTTTTAATCCATTTTCTTGACATCTCCCCTTATATGAAAATCTTGTTGTAGAAACATGTAAGCCAGGCTAGTGTTTTTGGTTCAAGGTGTTTGTAGGCTATATATGGAATGCTATCTGGATCTGGTACTGATTTTAAACTCCTGTCTTTTATTGTTTTTTTTTACTTCTTCTACTATGATATATTCTGTGAGTCCATTATACCAGTTGTCTCAGATTCTTTTGCTCAGTGCATATTATCTGGACCATCTGGTTAACATGTTTATTGTTAAGGTTTTCCTAAGGCAAGTCTATATTGCAAAGTGTTCTAAAGCTTTTCTTTTGATTTCTTCTGACTCTGTGATGATTTTTATCTGATTATCTGCTTCCACTATGAATTTGTCAATTACTATGGATCTATAGGATCTTTTCATAATGCTGTTGATTATCTGTTTCTTGTTATTCTGAAGCCACTGTTGTCTTCTTTCTATGTGTTGCTGTCTTTCTTTATTTTTCTGATGTTTGCTAATTATTCTTGCTACTGTTTTATATCATATTATATATTCTCTGCATGTCTTTTTCCATTGGATCAAGTAGCTTTGAGAATAGTTGGTTTGCCATTCTTTGAGTTCTGTTACCAGTTCTGAAAAGGATTCCTGTATCTTGGTTAACTGTTTTTTGATCAGCTGTTTGGTTTGTGGGTTGGGTGTGTTGATACACCTCTGCAATATCTCTGATAGTATCTGAATGTTCACAATTCTTCTATATATCATTGAGCCTTCCCCTATCTTTCTGCTTCTTTTCTGAGACTTTATCTTGGATATGTATTTGTTTGTTGCTTTCAGAATATATTGTTTAAAGCTATTCCATAGAGTGTTGATGTTTTCTTGATCCTTAATATTTATCTATTGTGTCTATAATTCGTTTTCATCCTTGAAATTTTTCTATTGTTTGATATCTGTTTTGTGTCAGTTGTATCTGTGATTGTGCCTGTGAATTTTCTGTTTCTTTTGCTTGTCGAGTTGCCACATCTCTATTCTTGTGGTCATAATTTTATGATCTCTTTTGTGCAGGGAATTTGGATGATTTATTATATAGAAGTCTCTTAATTGCCAGATGCTTTGTGTATGGTATCAGATTTAATCGATTCTAATAGCTACTCCTCTACTGTTTTGCCATGGATATGCAATTTATATTGGATTATGTGTTCTGAAAGTATTTTCGAAGTTCCTAATAATCAACCATTCTAATAGTTCTGATTCTGGTCAGTAATTATTTGATCTTTTTGTACTATTTTGTTTGTCGATAGAAGGATTTGGTATAGCATTGAAGTCACCTCCTATCACTATATATGATGCCTCTTTCTTTACTTGTATTATTCATTCTTGGATCGTGTTCTCTATTGCTGACTTTATTCTTCTGTTATTGTTTCTCAGTAGGAGGTATACTCCTATTACCCTTAATTTGTGTTTACCTGGGAAGGCCATGTCTATTGCTATCGCTCTGCCCTCTATCTCTTGTTTTTTGGAAATTCTTCCTGAAATATCTTTATGGATTGTGATACATACCCCATGTCCGATCTTCCTTGTAAGGTTTACTGAGATTGTTAGTTAATATCTTTGTTGCTTCCAGTGCTTGACCTGGTTCATATCTCCATTGATCTCTGTGATAATAATAATTTCCCATCTATTCTTTGCACAGAATTCTATCTATAGTTTACATTTATTTTCTTCTACCATGCCTCTTATGTTGTGTATTGTGATTGTCCATATTGGATGAATGTTTATTAATTTGTTATTGTGTGATACTATACTCTTATTTGTGTGTTTATCTGTATCTTGTGTTATTTGTTTATGAAAACATTGGTTGCTTGGTGCTGTATTATTTGTTTTACTACTTTCCCCTCTCTGGGGTGATCCTGGATATTGTCTATCATATTATTGGACATGATTGTTTTCTAGAAGGACTGTCTGTTGTGAGAGCTTAAAGAAATTGATTGCTTTTTCTATCATTGAGCCCATTTTGTTAAGTTGTTGTTGGTATACTTCTTGTGTTTTCCTGATGTCTTGAATCCCTGTGCTTGTTATAGTGCTATGTTCCTCACTGCTGGTGGATACTGATTCTTCTAACTCCTCTATTAGTTTATCTATACTTTCTAGATATCAGTTGGCACACTCCTGTTCTAGAGAATTGACTCTTTCATTCAAATTTTGGAGAGAGTTCTTCATTTCCTTAATCTCTCTTTGGATTGCTGATAAGGCCTACCAGATGTCTTTCTCATATTGGCTGGTGTTGGGGCTTTGTCCATATTTCAAAATGTTTGCATAGCTCTTAGTGTCTTCATTTGTTCATAGATTTCTTGTGAGATTAGGGTTGAAGTTTGTTCTATATTACAGTTGTGCTGGAATTCTCAGGTTATTGAACCTATTTATATATTGTCTTGGAAGAGGGGATTCAGATTTATCTGGGCATATATGCATGTTGTATTCCGGTGAGCTACAAATAAGACACAGTCTTGTTTTATGGTTAACCCAAATAGTTTGGGTTTCTTTGATTATAGGGGCTACCAATTTCTTCTTCACTGCTCTAAAGATGAAGATAGTGAACCTCTTAACTTGATTGTTATTATTATGGGGAATATACACTGATTTTGCTTTTGTGCTAGTGATGGTTACTGTCAGATCTGCTACTGTTATATCTGGTGACAGACATGTGAGCGTAGTGTTGAAACATTCTCTTTGTTCCTTAATTTCATGTGTTTTATAATAAGAAAAGATTCTGCATGAGTAAAGACCTTTCGTAAGTACCCAGTCTTGGCTAATCTCTACATAGCCTGATGTGTTGAAGAAGATGATGTTTGCTATCTGGAAGGATCCTGCTCTTTGCAAGGTGATATAATCGATACTGATTTGTTCGTCGAAGAATTCTGCTAGGTCTGTTTTAGTAAAGTGTTGGGGAACATCTTATACCCGGATAGTACAGAAGTTGCTTTCTTTGGATTCCAATGAGGCAGTCTTTCTGAATTTGATATTTTCATAGTCGGTGATCTCTAGTTTGCATGCTTTTTGTGCATTATCCTGGTTATCAAAAATGGTTATGATTTGAGCCTTTCCTATTGGATACTTATATCTTATGTATTTCAGGAAGTTGATATGTCCCATTTTTTGTCTGGTAAAGTCTAATTTCTCTATAGATGTTTGTTCTGGTACCCTTTTTGGATTGATGAAGACTTTCCATGGCTTGAGTGTTTCTCGTTAGTCTTGACAGTTTTGTGGTGATGCAAATCTTTTATTTGTGCCTCTTTGATTATCATAACTATACCCTGCCTAACCAGTAATATTTGCTTGTTTGTGCTGAGTTTGTACTTCTTGGGTGTTTCTGTTTTCGAACTCATAGACTGTAATTGGAGATGATGCTCCGCTGCTTACTGAAGCTTTTGCTAGTTCCTATGTTTGCCTTGTCTCTTCTACTTCCATCTTCTTGAGCTGCGTGAAGGTGTCGTTTGTCTCTTTTGCCTTTCTTTTGTTATTGAATGCTTCGGGAGTGCTGTTCTGGTTCCAAGGGGTGTGTACCTGAGTTGTGATGTGGGTGGTGTTCCTTTTACCTTTAGAACTCTTCCATTGTTCTTACTGATCCTGTCAATGTTATACTTGGGTATTGTTTGTCTTTCTGAGCTCTTTAGTTTCCTAATGGTGACCATTTTGAGGAGAGTTGCTATTTTGTAACTGAGAGCAAGTTCCTTTTGTGTTTTTGTCTAATAAGGAAAATTTTTGTGATTTTGATTTTCAGGAAAGAGTTTTTTTTTTTTGATTCAAGATATATTATAGAAAATATATAGTATCTAATTTTATATAAATATACAGTATTTAGTACTTTTTTTTTCCCTCTGTCAGGCTAGGTATATATGCTTTATTAAATATATGTATACTTTATATTAGAGAATATATCGCTAAAGCTAAGTCTCTACCTAACTCACTCATCTCTATTTTAAAAATTACTAAAACTCTAAATGCAACTTCAGAAGTGATTTATTACTCTGTTAATAGTTTAGATAAAGACCCTTCCAACTGTTAACTTCATTGCCTGCAGATCACTACTGAGATCACTCTGTGAGGTTCTAACAAAGCCTAAAACCCAACCATTTCATTTCATACTTCACTCTTCTTGTTAGGATTTCTTGGTGGCCTTTATCTTTGAGGTTTCCTTCTTCAGGTAGTGACTTATTTTTCTTCGAAAGTATACTTTTCTAACTTGAAAGACATGGTGATCTTCTTGTTTTGTTCTCTCTACCAATTCCTTGTGGTTTTTCCTACACAATTACCTTTTCACATTTCTTGTTCCAGACTTCTTTTCAGACTTGATTACAGACTCTTCTTTGCATTTTAATATCTATTTTCTTGCTATTCTTCCTATGTGTTTACCTTGACATTTTAGGTCTGCTATTTCTAGGATAACATCTGTTTTTATAAGGTCAATATAGAAACTTAACATATCCTGGCTAGTTTTAAAAGCCTGTTCTACAACTTTAGAGATCCACTTGTCAATTTTTTTTATCTCTTCTTGGTCATTGACAATCAACCTGAGATTTTTCTCTTCAGCCTCTTTTTTTTTTTCCCCTAGTAGCTCTTTAAATTCTCTGATGATTCCATTTACTTCTTTATTCCATGCCTCATTTAGTTGATTCTTATAGACTGAGCATTCTAACAAATGTTTTATAGTTTTGTCTTATTGGCTACATACAATACATCTTGCTTGTTTATATACTGTAGGTCTGGTCTTCTTATAGCCAACTTGCTTAGTATAGGTAGCTTATTATTGGTTAGTTTAATTAGAAAGCTTCTTTGTTGGGATTGTTTAAAAGATGTATCCCATGTGTGTCTATCTTTAACTCTTTTACATACTAGGTCCCATATATGAGCCTGGTGTTTTGAAATCTACTGACTCCATTTTTTTTAGTTCTGTTTTGTTGTATCCACTGATAGTCTATTGTCTTATTATTAATGTTCTTAATAAACTACCTAATTGGATCATCTAGAATCATTCCTTGCCACTTGATTTCAGTAATAATTTTGTGTGAAGTGAGATCTTTTCATTCAATCAATGGAAATTTTAGAACTTATTTAGCTAAGATATCTACTTCTTCATTATAAGGATCATTTGAGTGTGCTTTGACTTTTGTGAACTTTAAATCTATATTTTTCTTCTTTATTAGTTCTATAATGTGTGCCCAAAGGAACCAATTTTTTTCTTTGGATCATCTCTTGTGTATCCTTTTTGGATCTTCCTTTTCTAAAGATTTTCACTTAGAAATGCATGCCTGACTGTCTATAAAGATCTATACCATACATTCAATTGAAACTACTAAGAGTATTGTTACAATTATTACCAATTTCTGCTCTTATATATGAGGGCCATTTGTCTACTCCTGTTTGGAACTTGCTTTCCCTTTCATCTTTACTGATCTGAATCCAAACTGCTTCTATCTTCATTTCTTCTTTACTATAATTAATAAGTGATTCATCAGAATAAAAGGTTGGCTTTTCTTTAGATTTGAGATTACATTGAAGTATAGCTATCAGATAATCTTGATATGAACCTTCCTTAATATTTTCTCTAATAATAAATTCTTCCCAGGTTTCAATGTTCACATGATTTATTCTATTATTTTGAGTCTTAAAAGGACTTTTGTCTCTATAAATCACTTTTTTAATCCTTTTTTCAAGTGCTAATCTAGGATTGGGAATTTTTAAATCTCATATTGAGGTATAGTACTGTATATATCTCTCCTATTTCTCTTTCTATGATGCAGTTACCATTTAGTGTTATGACTTCCAAACATTTTGGCATTTTTGTAATTTGTATCCTGATCATTATTGATACTACAACAGACAAAGTGCTCCACTATCATAACATTTCTTTCTTTTTCTTGTCTTAATTTTTCTCAAGTTACTTGATTTCTTTGCTTTTATTACTATCCACAATTTTTCTATTTGTCTTGATTAGATTTTATTTTGGGGTATTCTGGTTCCCATTTTATATAATTTTCTTTCCAGGATCTTATAAACTGCTTTAGTTGTTCCTTTGGAAGATTTTCGATTATAATTTGATAAAGGTCTTTTTTTTATATCTTGCAGAAGCTAAAGCATTTACCAGTCTCTTATTTTTTTGGTTTCCTGATTGATCAGCTGGTCCAAATACATTAGTTGATTATTTCTGAGTGATGGTATAGCTTTTTTATATTCTTCTGATGTAGGATATTCTCTGATTCAAATATTTTCCTTTTTCCATTCAAAGATATCTTGCCATTTTCAACTTGAAATGTTATTCCCATATCTTTAGCAATTCTGATCACTTGAAGTGTAAAGTTACCTTTGTCTGTTAAGTGACTTAAGGATTTGTAGATTAATAAATTAAGTGGTTCCTAATTTTTTATCTGTGCTTGTTTGAGTCTAATAATTGATGTTATTCCTGCTGGTCTAGGATTATTTAGTCTATTGCAAAGTCCTGTCACTTGACTTTTTCTTTATAACATCCAGATACTTTTCAAATTATGAATCTTTGGATGATTAATTACACTTTTGGTCATAGATTTGCTCAAACCACTTTTATTCTTGAAAAGTTTTCTATATATCATTATCAGAGTATTGCATATTTTCCAGGACAATATACTATATTGCATTCTGAATTCTATTCTAGGTATTAATACTCTATTCAGAATATA
>CAJVPT010003958.1:0-14268 GCA_910592055.1 Acaulospora colombiana
ATAAGAACCTGGGTCCATCATAAATTATTTTGTCTGACACAGGTGGATACAGGACATGGTACCGACACACCATTGGATACAGGAAAGAGTTTATCTGACCATAGCAAAGATCACAAGATGCTAGATCATTTCCTTTTAAAGATCAAAGCCACCTACTTTTGATTGCATGTCAGGTAGGTTCCAACCTCTACTGTCCAGAAAATTTAAATCAGAGAAAATAGAAAACCACTTAGGATACTCAGTGGTAAAGCTCATGCGCAAAGTAATCCAGGAAGTTTTTATCCTATCTTCAAAAAATCCCAAGCTGGAAGACTAGAAGGTTAATACCACTTCACCAATCGAAACTCGAGTCAGAAAATGTCAGCAGTGATATGCGAGCCAGTTGGATAATCTGAGAGATTCTCGTTGATCGCTAATACCAATGGCCACCAGCAGGGTATGTCTATTGTGAGACTAGGTGCTGTCCTTTTTATAAGGAATTAAATTAAAATAAGAGGTACAAATGGGTAAGTATTTCTATATTTAGATAGGAATGGGTTTAATTGACGATATACTAGAAGACTTCAAGTTGCTCATGCAGACACCAATATATCACCTGGACCTTTCTGATTACTCCCTCCCCACAAGTCTTAAAACTGTAAAGTCTCCTCTTTAGTCTCTACCTTATTTCTGTAAAAGACTCAGTAGAAGTCTTCTCCCAGATCTTTCCATGAGGGGAATTTGAACAAGACAGCCATGTGCCAAGAAACAAGACTGACACATTTCATATGACTGTCCAATTTTTTCCTTTTTTCTTTTATTTTTTATTTTCATTTATGACACCGGCACACTCTAGGGATGCTGGTTTTTCTTTGAAAAAAGAAAGGGCAATAAGTTTCGAAGTAGCTTTAGAATAACTTTAGCTTATCGTTATCTTTATCTTTCCTGAATTTACATCCATGTATTCGCACTTTGTGCAATGTAAACTTGTAATTTGGGATCCAAAAAAGTTAGGCATGAGTCCATTTAAAAAAAAAAAAAAATTAGATAAATATGCAAAAGCTATACTATTACTTAAAATAATAAGTTACTATATATAAATTAGCTAATCATTTATGAAATTAAAAAACTAAAAAAATAATGAATAATTTAATCAATCCAAAAGATCAGTTCTAAAGTAATATTTAGTCATAGAAAGGGATATACAAGAAAGAGAACTAGAACAGTTCATAAAACTTTAGAAAGAAGGCTGATTAAAATAGGGATCAACAATTATAAAAATAAGTTCAGATTGTGATAAAAGATAAATACTCTAAATAGTAACAAATAACAAGTATCAGAAAATAATATGAAAAAAACCAAGATTAGAAGAATTAAGTAAGTAATATAAATAGAATATTTCTAGTTATTGAGTTCTCAAATAATCAAGAGACTAACTTGATAAAATGTTTAGGATATATAAAAGATAAGAAAATAAAGAATCAATATATAATAGAGATAAAAAAGAATAAGATATATAAAATTTTCTATCTAAATACAAGAAAATTTATTAAAAGAGCTTAGTAATTAAATATTTCAATCCTAAAATGGTTTTAGAAAGAACAATAAAAAAAGCAATTCAAGATGATTATAAATCCAGTCAAAATAATAAAGTAAGTTAAGTAGATATAGAGGATTGGAGAAAATAAATCATATGAAGTAATATAAAAGAATATACTGTATATATCAAGATTATCTAATTGAAATACTTCAATATAATCAATAGTTCAATAAAATATTGATCTTTATTCTAATAGATCTCTTATTAATTATGAAAGTAAAAAAATGAAGATAGGAGTAGTATAGATGCAAGTAGGGAGAGAGAATAAAAAAAGTAAATTTTAAATAAGAGTAGGTGCCTGGTTATAATATACTAGATTAGAACTAATGATAATAGTTACAATATTACTAGTTGTCTCAATAAACAATAAGATTAAAATTTTAATAGATAATCAAGTCTATATTGTTAAATGAAAGATAAAAGAGAAAGAGAATCCCAAAAAAATTCATAAAAAGTAGTTAAAGGAAAAAAATTGATTCCTGTAGGCAAGAATGTTAAATATTGTAAAAAAAAAAAAAGCTGGATCTGGAACTAATTAAGGTTAAAATATATATAAATGATCTATACAATACAGATATTTCAGAAAAAGAAGTTTTAATGTTTCCTATAATTGATAAAAAAATCTTATTTTATTTAAAATCATTACTAAAATCAAGTAACATGAAACAACTTTATGAATACTACTTTTTCCACTAATCCTCTGACCACACACAAAAAAGATGTTCACAAGAAGTTTTAATACTTCTATGCTAATAAAGTCTTAACACTCTCCTTAATCCAACCTGAAGAGAATCTTTAGAAGTCACCTATATTCCCTTCCTCTTGTTTACAATTAACTTCGAGCAAACTGAACTCTTATGGTCCATAAAGTTCAGTTTACACCCTTACTACTGATGGTAAGAAAGTTATTAAAGGAAAAAGGACTATCGGTATAGTACCTGTCACCACTTTTTTGAAGCAGAGAAATAAGACAAAATATAATAGAGGTTTTGTGCCAGTCAAGAATTCATATTTTTCCCTTTACTTAGTCTTCTGGTCTCTAAGAGCTTCCAGTTCATGGCTTTCTGGGGGATTTTGCCTACCTTGGTTTGATCCTGAATTCTAGGGTAGCACAAATCCCACTGATTATAATTGGTTAATATGAAACACATTGGATCAGATTGATAAATAAGCCCCTATTGGCCACCTCACGTGTCTGAATGCATTTCCTCAACTCCATAAGAACCTGAGATCTACTGTAAGTCATATAGCTTCCATGCAGATGGATACAGAATACAGTCATCTTCTACATCACAGAAGAAAAAAAAGAAAGAGAAAGAACAGACTCAGGGACAAGAGGACTCGTGTATCAATAGAAGTAACCTGACATACTCACAACAGGACAAATTCAGTATGGTGTGATGCTGAAGGAACATTACAAGCCTCCAAGAAAATACGACACTCTGGACACAGAATCGAGCCCTGAACAAGAAACAAGTAGGACCAAGAGATGTATAATAGGCCCCACAAAAAGAAGGATCATAAATTGATGACTTATATCAAGACTCTTAATATGATTCCCTCTCCAGAATGGCTATCTAGGCTGCTAGTGGTACCATATCAATCTTATTCTTGATAAAAGTACGAGTTGGAAACAACTGCCAGATTGGAAGATCCCTAAAGACTTAATCTAACTTTGGAAGAGTTGCACTTTCTTAAATAAGCAGCTTATGCTTGAAGCTGGCATTATCTCTAGGACTAGATCATCAACTCATTATAGTTTTAAGGTTCCTCCTAGCCGTAAGTCCTACCTGATCTTTGGATGAGTAATCCTCTAGGCAGAGTACCAAATGAGATAACATCAATAAAGCTAACATTTGAAACCATACTTCTCTCTAGCCAGAAGAAAAATATTTTCCCCTTCCTTTCAAAAATAAAAAGATACAGTACTTTGATGGATAATTTGTAGGTATTAGATTTCCTTGGAATTAGTCTCAATAAATGGTTGGTAGTAGAAGAAACTTTAGTCCTTGTATAACAGTACCTATTTTATTTCTTTTATTATTTCTTGTACTAGCCAAAAGGTAATTTTAGACTAGTTCTTCTCCTCTTGGTAGAGCAATAAAAAGCAATCTGGTAAACTGTTTGATTTTAGGTAGTTTATTAACTCTTATAATATTTATGATACTTTCAATGTAATTTTAAATTTGTCTTTATTAATGCTAATAAATATGTTGCACTGACATTTTAAAAAAAAAAAAACATAAAACAACTTTATATAATTATATAAGTCAATTTATTAAAAACATGAATAGTAAAGTTATAGCTTATAATAAACAAAATAAAATAGGATTTTAAATAAATAAAACTATCAAATTTCAAATCAACTTAATTACATGTAAGATTTGATATAGAAAAGAATGAAGAATATGTATACTTGGGATATCTTCTTTAAAGATTTTCAAGAAAGAAGCTTCTTTATCAAATTAATCAATGAAGAGTTATCAATACTTCCCAAACTGATTATAAAAAGACCGGATCTATATAAATAAGTAGAGTATATGGTATACAAATAGTAAGTAAAAACAATAATACATCTATTAAAATACTTAGTATATAAAGTTTAATAATAAAAAATATAGAACAAAGGAATAGAAGGTATTCTAAAGATTTTAAAAACTTTACATAATAAAAAAAAAGAAATTTTTTAAAAAAATAAAATTCCTAATTGAAAACAAAGTAGAACTAGAAAAATTAGATAAATATATAGCAAAGCTTATAAAAGAAACTACAAAAACAGATCAGGATATACTAAACTTTTTTATAAGGCTAATACAAAGTGATCAGATATTAAAAATATCAAATCTAAAATATTACTAAAAGAGAATAGATAAAAAAAATCCAAAAGTGGATAATAAAAATATAAAAGAAAGTTTGCAATTAATTTTAAAAGAAGATTTGAAATAAAAAATATTCAAGAATGATTAAGTAAAAACAAGTATGAGGAATCTATAGAAAAAATAAAATAAAAAGATTAGGTAAACTTTCAGATTAAAATAGCAAAATCACAATTATAAAAAACCTTTATAGGAAGAAAAAAAACTAGAATATAAGAATCTGAAATGACTCTTATTAAAAGAAGTAAAATATGAAATAAAATGATTAAGATTTTAACTTCTGTCAGAACTTATAAAAAGGATCTGTAGTAGTAATCTATAGGTAATGATATTAGTAGTTAAAAGATTTTTATTCAAATTATTAATAGAGTGATAAATTATTTCCAAAGTTATACTTAAAGTAGTAATAATCAAGATAAGTAAGCTAATTATAAATTTAATTTTGATGACATATTTTATATGTATAGTATATTAATGTTTAATAAAACATATATAATTAATCTGACAAATGATAAAAAAATAATAATAATAGTATTGTAATAATTTTATTAAGTCACAATTATAAAATTTGTAGTTAATATTTCTTAAGAATCAAATTAAATAAAAATTTTTTAATAGATTTATCAATTATTTTATAAAAATTATATTTAATTATTTGAAATAAGCTATAAAGTAGATTAGACTATATAAAAATGAGACCTTTGATTTTTTATCAATTAAAAATTAAAATTTATAATCATCTATTAAAAAAATTATATAAAGAAAAACTTTTAGTCTAACTAATAATAAATATTCCATTAACCCTCTATTTTTAGTAGATTTTAGAATTTATACTAATATCAAAACTTGTAATTGATATATAATTTTAAGAAACTACCAATATTAGACATTAATATATATAGATTTTAGTTAAACATAAAATATAAAGATCTAAAAAATTGTTTAAGTACTGATAATAAGAAAAAATATAATGGGTTATTTAACAACTAAATAATAGATTAAGTAGTTTAAAACTAGTAATAAAATTTTTTCTTTTATATATTTTATCTGATATATTAACTCATCTATTAAGTATAAGTTAATATAATTATATTATATAATGATAGTATACAATTAAATTATATGCATGTATAAAGATTGTTAATATAGATATATTGAATTATAAATTTAATAAAAGTTTATATTTAATATATATTTATTATAAAAAAAAATCTATATATCTATTAAGAAATAAGTTTTTTAAATATTATTAAAAATTATATTATTGAAAAATAATAAAGTTTTTTAAATAATTCAAGTTAAAAAATATTTTAATTAATCAGATTCTTTTTTTAAAAAAAGTATAAATTAATTAAAAAAATTTTTAAATAACTTTTTTTTTATTTTTTATTTTTAATATTTTTTTTTAATTTAACAATTTAATATTTTTTAGAATAATCTATAATAATAAACTATTGACAATAGTTTTAATAGATAAAGATTTATATTAATCTATTAAAAAATAAAATATAATTTTTTAAATTTAATTTAAAATATTTTATTTAGAATTTTTTGGTTAATTTAAATTAATTTAGTGAATTTTTAAGTATCAATCTTTAGTTATAATATACAATAATTAATTCATCATTATATGAAAGTTAATGTAATATTACGAATATTTATTTAATATCTCAATAAAAATATATTATAATATGATTATCAATTAAAAAAATTTACTAAAAAAAATAATCATTTAACTAAATTTTAAGTTAAAAAAACAAGTTGAAAGAATAGTGATATGTTTGATATAGAGATTTATTAATCCTAAAACTTTTTTTATATACCCTTTTTATATATAGTATAATTAGATACTGTATATACCAATGAATTGATCGGTCTCGGTAACCCTTAATATATCATAATTTAATTATAATTTGTGTAATAATAATCCGAACGATGGGTTAGGGAAAAACCAAATTCACGTTGTGCCCGCTTATGTACGAACGCACTTACTTTTCTCCGCGTCTATCATTACGTATTTGTGAAAATGATTTACAAAATATAAATACTTTATATAATTGCATCTTGTTTGTAACCTACGCAATAAATCATTAAACATTTTTCATCCATCGGCAATTCCAATCGAGTAGGCTAACATGTCGAAAAAAAAAAAAGAAAGAAACCTTTTGCGCACACCTTAAAATCTTCACCGTCTTTTCCTTTTATGGTATAGATCAAGCCACCTCGATCATTAAAGGAGAATCTGAGCGTGATTAGATAAACTCACGTGTTGTTCTTACTTGGATTCCCGCCAATTCAATAAATATGTAGAAGAATACTGTGAATTTTAGGACGAGAAACGCATGATTCCAACGTGATTTTAACTCAACCTAAAACTGTACCACTTAAATACGTAAATATGTGTGTACGTTCGTACAATGTACACCGGCATCCTTTATAAAGTACTATTAATCCTATATATAGAATCCCAGAAGTTGGCGTGACAAATTTATACAAGGCATTGATCGATATACAGTATTACCAGTGTTTATTTATATTGGCGTTAGTACATCAATCACATCAGGGCTAAAAAATGATCTCCCCTATAAATGATGCCCCTAAAAGATTTTGGTTAATCGAATCTTTTTCCACTTTTCATAATAATAATATAATCACTACTATTACGGATTGAGGATATATTATTACTGGTGAATATTATTGTGAGCATGCCTGTGAACGAAGAAAACAATAATGCTTATGAGAGTGATGGTAACTCCTCAGTAGAAAGCGATAATCTGGTTACGGAAGAGAAAAAAGTCGACTCGACGCCGAATGTTGTTTCTGTGGAACGGTTAATACCACAGTTAAATTATGATCAAGATACACATCTATCCTTACAAGCTCGCAGAAGGAAGACTTGTTGTCAGGAGCGAATGCCACCGCCGCAAGAATTAGTGTTGACAGGAACTTCCGAACCAGTTAGTCAAAACAAAGAGAACGAATGCAGTGTAGTCACTGATTCTAGCCTTGTACGCAAGTCTCATTCTGATCTCGCTATGACTGTTTCAAATATTGCTGCCGTATCAAAAGTAGGTTTGGACTTGGCCGGTGTTGTATCAAAGATTGCCCTAGAAACAGCTAAATTCTCCACCAGAGCTGGTTTGGATATTGCAAGAACCATCACTGGTGTAATGTCTGAAAGAATGGTGCAGGCAACCTCTTCAAGGGACGGTGCTGGAAGGTAGGATTTAATATTCATTTATATAAATCATTGTTCTTATACTACACCTAACAATCTCTCCATATTGATTTTATTATACGTCTCTTTATTATTTTGTTATTGATTTCGTAAGAATATTATTTTTCATTCCTAGAATAATTGACACTTCAACAACACTGCTGCACCAGACTCTTTCTTTGACCGAACAAATCGCTCTAGCCGGTCTAGATTTCACCTCGGAAACGGTGCAACTAGCTTTGGGTACAGCCACCGAAAGCGTGAATCTGATCAACACACTTTTTGGTTCAACGGATGCAGCCAAAGCTTTGGCTGAGTTCGTTCAATTGGTGAAACGTGAATGGAATTTTCAGTACGATGAAGATGGTGCCGAGCTCGATGAGCCATTTGGAATCTTTAATGTGATGAAAGCATTGGCTGCTTGGGCATGTCTCCAATATGTAACAGGTGAAAGGTGGGAGAGAGGTTTGGGTGGTTGGAAGAGGATAAAGCTGGTTGACCTATGGGACATGTGCGACTGGGTACACATTCAGCCCGATGACACTCTGATAGATGAATTAGAGTTGCTGATGGCCGAAGAGGAGGAGGATGAAGAGATGGTGGTCATTAATACAAATAAATCAAATAATATAGTGGTTGGAGAGTTAACTCCTCGTGAAGAGTTGTCTGAATTTAAATTGAACATGAATGAGGACCGTGCCAAGCGACTAAGTGATCTTTATTTGGAAACCACGAAAAGATATAGTAATCCGTACTTGGAAGAGCATGAGTATCAAAGTAGAGATGAGAGATTATTTTCCCTTCTGCACAATCTGAAACGATATTCAAAATTTTCATCATCCGCATATGATAATATCACAACGGCCATAAAAAGTCGTATACCATTTCCTACGCCTCGTCTGTGGAAACAACAAAGAGGTTCTCTGTATCGGTTCGCATTTGCCAGTTCAACCGATCTATCGCTAGACTCCATTGTTGATTCTTCGCATCACAAAGTGACTAACAATGATGGTTACCAACCCACATATTTCTTGATCCGTGATCACACCACACAATCAATAATCCTTGCTCTACGTGGGACAATGTCAGTTCATGATTTAATTGTGGATCTTACTTGCGAATATGAAGATTTTCAGCTGCCCGAAGATGTTCAGCGAGGCGATGACACCTTACATCAGGTTCACAAAGGAATGATTAAAGTGGCTAGATCGATGGCCACCCCCGGACAATCTGGTGTGTTTGAAGCATTGAAAAGAGAGATGGAGGCAAATAAGGATTATGGCCTAATATTAGTCGGCCACTCCCTTGGTGCCGGTACGTGTTATCAACAGCTTTTTCTTTTTTTTTTTTTTTTTGGCGGATAAACAGATTTGCCAAGGCTTAAATGTGTAATTCTCGTCGCGATTAACCAATCTTTTTAATACCGTTTTATAGGGGTTGCGAGCTTATTAGCCCTCCTTCTGGCTTCGCCTTCAACTTGTATGACCACTCGATGGAGTCGTCTACCACTAGGCCGAAGAGTTCATGCCTATGCATTCGCGACTCCATGCGTAATGTCCGCTGAACTTTCAAGACGTACCAGAAACCTAATTACATCGGTTGCCTATGACAGTGATATGATCTGCAGACTAAGTTTGGGCCATGTGCTAGACTTGCGGAACATGGTAAGATTCCTTGGTCGAAATAAATCCAAGAATGGGGAAGAAACTGCCAGCAAAATCATCAAGAAAGTGCTCGACTACCAATCGAGACAATTTGGTGATGACGAAAAAGGCCGAGCCTCAAAGGCCGAATATGAATCGTGGTTTTGGAAGGCAAGACTGGATGTTTACTCACACATGCAAAATCCAAAACTTTATCCTGCGGGAAGGGTTTATTGGATTGTGGGAAGTAAAAGGTCGCCATACTGTGAAGGTGATGATGAAGATGACGAGGAGGAGGAACCACATACGACAGAAAAAGATAATTGTAAGAGTGATAATGATGGAGAAGGAAGCACTACAAGTGACGTGGATAAAAAACTTGAGAAAGACTCCTCCAATAATATTAGCAGCAATTGCAACAGTACTTGTGGGAAAGAGTACATAATGCTTGAAGTAGAGAAGGTTGAACAAATATTTCAAGAGATTCGGTTTTCTCCAAATATGTTGGTGGATCATTTGCCTTTTCGTTATGGTTTGTATATAAACCTTTACATATCTATTGTTATCATTGGTCATTGCTAATTTATTTTTTCAATATCACCTTTCCAATTAGAAAACGTCTTGAAGAATTTGTGAAATGCCCTCCATTATTTTTTGTATACACTTGCTTGTGCATATGTATATAGTCTTACATCAATATTACTTTCCCGCAAACGCGCCACCCTCATAGACACCTATTTTTTTTTGTTATCTTCTCTTGTTTATAATATATATATATACAGTATATAATATATATACAAAAAAATATAATGTTTTGTCCATATAATAATCAATATCACTTTCTAACCTATAAATACCTACTTTTCGTTATTTTCTCTTGTTTATACTTTTTGTTTGTGCATATAATAAATTCATAACCTTACATAAACTGCTTCCTTTCATTTATATGGATACCAAGTCATGATTTTAATGTGTAAACCATTTATTTTGAATTTGTCACTGCCATATATACTGTATATACTCTTAGCTGCAAATAACAATATTATCATAAAAAATCAAAATATTTGTTGCAATGATTAAAGTCATGAAGTTCGCAGATGATTATTTACTTTTGGTAAATTTCTGTTTGTTTAAACCTTAAGATATTTGTATCACAAGTAATCAAACAAATTGTAGATCTTTAAAGTTTATAAGCAAGACAGATTAATGTGTCAATATTTCTACCTATTATATATTATAGTGTTTAAATTAATAAAATAATATGTATTATGTATTGCATGTTAAATATAATACTGTATATATAGTATATATAATACTGTACATATGGCTTAATCTTTATTGAGAAGTTTATATAAATATAGTATCTACAATATTAATAGATTTTTTATGTAATGACTAACTCATAATTGCACTGAAGTACTGTATTTTAAGTCAAATCTAGGAATCAATATTTTATTTTCTTAGAGGATTAATAAAAAACCTCTATTTACTAAGTTTATTATTAATACTTTATTACTGTAGATTATTTGTAAACCATTAATTGCTATGTTAAGGAAAAAAAAAAATTAAAATTAAAAAAGAACATAATTTATAGTCTTATTTAAAAAGTTAAAAAAAAAAAAAGAAACCAATTCTTCTTTTAAAAAAAATCCATCTAATTGAAATAATTTTCTTACTTTTTATAAGTCTTGAAAAAAATTTTCTTTATTACTATCTATGATATCAGATAAATCAATCCAACTAGTTTTTTATTTAAGTGAATATCAAATTGAAATATCTCAAGAAAAGTATTTAGATCTTAGCTTTTATTTATTAAAACTTTATTATTATTTAAAAAACTTAAAAAAGAAATAATAATTTGTAATTTATATTATCTATCTCTTGATTTTTTGATATTATAAATGTCTTTCTTAAGAAATTTGAACTTTTGAAAAACAAAAATTTTTAGAATATTCTTTTTAATTATCAATAATATCATTAAGACATATGAATATAATCAATAAGAACTTGTTTATATTTTAAAAAACCACTGTGTTTTGTATTAACCAATTATTTCTAACAAGAATTTGTGTTACCAAAAATTCAGAATCAAACTGAGATAAGTAAAATTTTTCAAAAAACTATAAAAATAGAAGGTTTAAAAAGATTTAAACAGTTAAAAAAAAAAATAAAATTTTTTATTATAATAAAACCTCTATAATCTTTTATTTCAAAAATTAAAAAAACTTTTAAATATTTTATAGTTAGTTCTTTTACTTTTGAAAACTTTTTTGTTATTAATATCAAAGATATTATTTAACTTTTATTAATTATTATAATAGTTGAAATTATATCATTTGGCAATTGAATTATTGTTAAATTTAATTAAATTTAGTAATAAAAATATTAATAAATTCTTTTCAATTATTGCCATTTGACGTATACTATTTTAATAATAAAATAACAATTAAAAATTTGACAATCAAAAATTTGATAATTAAAAATTTGATAATTAAAAAATTGAATAAATAAAAATTCAACAATAATTTATTAATAAAATAGTAAAAATATTTAATAATTCATAATTCATAAATAATTTACAAAAATTTTTATTAACAATTTAATAAAAGTTTATTATAAAATTATTTATTAACAATTAAATTAATAATTCACTAAAAATTTATTAATAGTTCATTAATAATTTATTAAATTTATTCATTAAAAATTTGATAAATATTTATCAAAACTTTTATTAAAAATTTACTAACTATTCATTAAAATTATTTATTAAAAATTTGATAACTATTTATCTATTATTTAATAAAAATTTATATAACTTGTGAAAAAAATTATTCATATTTATATATAATTAATTAAATTATAATAATTTTTTTTTTTTTTTTTTAAACGTCAGCTCAACCTTTACTTTATTCGATATAATTTTTAAATATCGATATAATACATGTTAAAAATATAATTGTAAATCTATAAAGTAGTGATATGACTATACTGGTTAACCTCGGACATGTTGCTGTCTCTAAAATGAGAACTAGTGAAGGGCCATTAGTGCTGAAAAAAAATTTTTTAGAGAGGAAGAAGGAAGGTCGGAAAATAAATAAGTGGATGGGATAGTTAATTTATATATACAATTTCTTGCTATGCGACTTTTTCAGGGGAAAGAAAATTTTATTCAAAATATTCATTAAAACCCCTTAGGTAGTGTCAAATATTCATTCATATATAATAGTGGAAACATCAGTGCATGGTTTGATCATATTTCAGATCCCCCAATAATTTTTGCGCAATATCAGTTGTGTTTCAAATACCTTTATCTAGGTTTTTGAAAAATGCGGGAATCTCAACCATTGCCTTTGATAGCTGACTTGTGCTTCCTTGCGGAAGCTCCCAAAATATCAGTGCAGATCATACATGGGAGTAAGATACTAATGCTCAGTAGAAAGAGAAAGTCTTTAGGATGACTACTAAGTCACTTTTTCAGGGAGATATAGGGGAAGGAAAGGTGGGTTCAATCTTATTTTGAAATAAGAAGAGGTTGGGATAGGTACATATATATTGATACCGGTAGACCAATCCACAGACTATTTTCATTGATCCTTATTGTATGCCAGTGCAGTAAAGGTCACTATTCATACACTCCATTCTCTGTGTCCTTAAAAGCTGAGCTAAGGAATCGATAGAGGAACCAGTGCCCTATCTTTGAATCTTTATCTATTCAATGGAGCTAGGAGAACCTATCTGATGACCAGAGATAAATAACTGCATCTCCAAAAACCAGATGCAGTATTTTGTAACCTTTACTATAGTTGAATGGACTCTTTCTGGAGATGGTCAATAACTTGTATAGTGGTGCGTCCTATATCCACCTGCATCAGAGCAAATGACTTATGGTGGATCCCAGGTTCTTATGGAGCTGAGGAAATGCATTTGAGACATGTAAGGTGGCCAATAGGAGCTTGTTTACATTCTGTTACTAACGTGTTTCGTGTCAGTCAATCAGATGCCAGGTGACATTGTGCTACCAAAAATTCAGGATCAAACTGAGGTAGGCAAAATCTCACAAGAAAACCATGAAAAAATAGTAGACACTTTAAGAGGATATAAGACAGAATAAGAAGATGAATAATAAGCCTTCTCCTGTCAACAGAACCTCTATTGTTTGTCACTTCTAGCTCTGTAAGGTAATACTCCACTTGTCAATCCTTTTACTTCCTAGAACCTTCTTGCCCTTAGTATAGGAAGTATGTGCTTGAGTCTTTTTGAGCCACTAGAGGCTCAAGTTTTTATTTAAAGGAGTTTATAACCAAGTGAAAAAGGATAGAAAAGATACATGAAGACAGGTTTCAGGTTGTTTTAATGAAAGTGTGAAGACTTTATTAATAAAGAAATATAAAACTTCTTGTGAACAACTTTTTTATGTATGGTCAGAAGATCAGCGAAAAGAGTTGTGAATTAAATTATTATAATATAAATTACGTATTATATATTATATTATAGTTTGCATTATTTATAATTTATAACATTAGTCAAAATTATATTATTTTGTTACTGAATTATTATTGAATTTGACAAAATGTAATAATAAAAAAGTTAACAAATTATTTATGTTTATTATCATTAGTATAAAAAATATTGACAAAAAATTTTTACATACTATGGTAAAAAAATTCAATGCAAAATTTGACAATATTGTAATAAAAAAATTTTTTGCATATTGTGACAAAAAATTTTTTTACATACTATAATAAAAAATTTGCCAAAAAAATTGATACCGTGACAAAAAATTTGACAAAAAAATTGATACTGTGGCAAAAAATTTAGAAAAAAAATTATTGTAGCAAAAAATTTATCAAAAAATTTGACAAAAAATTGATATTATAGTTAATGATGGGTCCCTAAAGTATTTAGCATATAAAATTTCACAGATCACTTATGTCCCTTTTTGAGGAACAAAAT
>CAJVPT010003959.1:0-14266 GCA_910592055.1 Acaulospora colombiana
GGCTTTCTTGGAGGATTTTGCCTACCTCAGTTTGATCCTGAATTTTTGGTAGCATAACATCACCTGGCATCTGATTGATTGATATGAAACATGTTAGTAACTGAATGTAAACAAGCCCCTATTGGTCACTTCACGTGTTCCAATGATGTCATTGGTAATAAAAAGAGTTTATTGGTGCCCCGTGTCCACCCCACTTCTCCAATTGGGTTAACCTACAGATCAAGTACCATGAGGCCAATAAGATACGAGCAACAAGTCTCCAGGTGATGAAAAAGCTGCTATTCGTTTAAGCTAAGGTCTTTCTCTCCTATCATTCCGGTCAGGCAAAGTTCAGGACCAAGGTCTCCTTTTTATCCCAGTCAGGCAATAAGACTGAACGGTCTCTAGTTCATGCTAAGCTCCAACTCTTTAGTTACAGTTGAGAATGCATTTTCCCAGAAATTGTTGAAGGATATCGCAATCGATGAGAATCCCCACCACTTTGCAAACTCTCACACCATTATAAGGCAAAAGGATTATTGGGGAATTTGACCTTTTGGGTAATGGAAGATGTTTATCAGTAAAATTCTTTTAATTAGGTGTGGCTGCTGGAAGGTATCATACTGAAACAATATGACCTAGTCCCTACTAGGCCACATAAGAACCTGGGGTCCATCATAAGTCGTCTGTCTACCACAGGTGAATAAAAAATCACTGCCTAAAGAAGGTTGGGACTAAGTGTGTCCTGGAAGTAAAGGCTCCCACTAGGCGATAAGTCTCTTCAGACGATACAAAAGAAGGAAATCAAGATCAAGAATGGATAAGTTCCTCAGACGGTCAGGAAAAGAAAGGATATTCTAATCAGGCATTTCTTATTGAGAAGAGATCTTGAGAAGCAGGTCTTTGAAGGAAGCTGGAAATATTTTTTCAATTTTTACTCTTTCATTTTCTTGTGGTCTACTTAGATATTTTTAGATATCCCCTCTCCCCCCCTTTTTCAACCCATCCTTTTGTAGTTTCCTGTATTCCAGTGGCTTGGTACGATATACGGCAGTGACAACCTGCTGGCAATGATGCAGTGGACTAGGAGGGTTTTCACCCAAAGACACTGCAGAGCGAAATATTGTCCCCAAGATTGAACTTAGAGGCTTTATACCTACGACGAGTTAGTTAGATTAGAATAATAGTTTAGCTGTAGTATGTATCATACTGCTCGAATGAAAATGTACTTTTGTCTTCATTTGATTAATAAACTGACGATCTAGACTGGCTATGAGTACTCAAAAAAAAAAAAAAATAAAAAAAAAAAAAGTATCAAAAAAATTCAACTCTTTCTATTAATTCTCTAACCATACACAAAAAAGATATTTACAAGAAGTTTTGATACTTTTATACTAATAGAGTCTTACTGCTTTATTTAAACCAATTTAAAGAGTTCTTTCAGAACTTTTTCACTTCTTCTCCATCTTATTTACAATCTCCTTTGAACAAACTAGACTCTTGTGACTTGCAAAGTTCAATTCTTACCTTTACTATCAATGGCAAAAAAGTTCTTAAAGGAAAAAGAATCAACAGTAAAGTACCTGTCACCTCTCAGTTATAGTGAAGAAAAATAAAGTTTTGTTTCAATCAAAGAACTCATTCTTCCATTCTTTAACTAGCTCTGTGCCCTTTTAGAGCTACTATTTTCATGGTTTTTTGAGGGATTTTACCTATCCCAGCTTGACCCTAAAATTTAAGGTAGTATGAATCTTATCAACTCTGATTGGCTAACATGAAACATATTGGACAAGATTGATAAACAAGCTTCTATTGGCCACCTCATATATTTGAATATATTTCCTCAGCTTTATAAGAACCAGAGATCCATCATAAGTCATATAGTCTAATGTGAGTGGATATAGGACATGATACTGACACATCATTAGATATAAGAAAGAGTCTATTTGATCATGATAAAGGTTACAAGATACTCAATTGATCTTTTTCAAGTCAGAGCTACCTATATCCTAATTGTATGTCAGATAGTCCCAATTTCTACTACTTGAAAAGTCTAAATTAAAGAAAACATGAAGCTATTAAGAATACTCAGTGATAAAGCTATGTGTAAAGCAATCCAGAAAGTTTTTATTCTATTTTCAAAAAATCATAAGCTGGAAGACTAGAAGACTAATATCACTATACTAATTAAAACTTGAGTTTGAAAATGTTAACAGTGATATATGAGCTGGTCAAATAATCTGAAGGATTCTTATCAATCACTAACATCAATGGCCATTAGCAGGGTATATCTACTGTGAGGTTAGATATTGTTCTTTTTATAAGGAATTAAATTTGAAATAAGATGCACAGATGGATAAGCATACTTATATTTAAATAGGAATATGTTTAATTGATAATATACTAGAAGACTCTCAAGTCATTTATATAGACACTAATATATTACTTGGGATTTCTTAATTATTTCCTCTTCACAAGTTTTAAAATTGTAAAGTCTCCTTTGATGACCTCTACCATATTTCCATAAAGACTCAATAGAAGTTTTCTTCTTTAGACCTCTCTACAGGAAAAGCCAAAACAAAACAGATATGCACCAAGAAATAGGATTGATATTTTATTAGAAAGGTACATGACTGTTCAATTTAATTTTTATTTTATTTTATTTTTATTTTATGATACCAGCATACTCTAGAGATGCTGGTTTTTTTTTTGACAAAAGAAAGGGCAATAGGCCTCAAAGTAGCTTTAAAAATAGTTTTAGTTTATCATTATTTTTATAGATTCCAAATATATACCTATGTATTTGCGCTTTGCACAATATATACATGTAATTTGGAAATCAATAAAGTTAGGCATAAGCCCATCAAAAAAAAAAATTTTTAATAAAAAAAAAGTGGTTAATTTTGTTTATTTCTTTAATTAAATTAACTTATATCTTAAGTTTTATAAGATTTAAGCAACAAGTCTTTAAGTAATAAAAAAGTTGTTATTTGTTTAAGCTAAAATTTTTTATTTTATTATTTTAATTAGGCAAAGTTAAAAATCAAGATTTTTTTTTTATTTTAATTAAACAATAAAACTGAGCAATCTTTAGTTTATTCTAAGCTTAACTCTTTAATTATAGTTGAAAATATATTTTTTTAAAAATTATAAAAGAATATTATAATTGATAAGAATCTTTACTACTAGTCTAAATCCTCTTACTATTACAAAACAAAAAAATAGTTAAAAATTCAACTTTTAAAGTAGTACTATGTAAGATAATTATTAATGAAATTTTTTTAATTAATTATGGCTATTAAAAAATGTTATATTGAAATAATAAGGTTTAATTTTATTAAATTATATAAGAACTTAAAATATATTATAAATTATTTATCTATTACAAATAATGATGGATTCCTAAACTTTTTTTTCACTGATCCTCTGACTACACACAAAAAAGATGTTTGCAAGAAGTTTTAATACTTCTATGCTAATAAAGGCTTACCACTTTCTTTAAATCAATTAAAGAGTTTCTTCAGAACTCTCTCACCTTTACCTTCTCACTCTTGTTTACAATCTCCTTTGAACAAACTAGACTCCTGTGACCTGCAAAGTTCAACTCCCACCTTTACTACCTATGACAAAAAAGTTCCTAAAGGAAGAAGGACCAACGCTAAAGTACCTCTCACCTCTCAGTTATGGTGAAGATAACAGAGGTTCTGTTCCAGTCAAAGGACTTACTTTTTTACCCTTTGACCGGTATTGTAACCTCTCAGAGCTACTTTTTTCATAGCTTTTTGGGAAATTTTGCCTATCCCAACTTGACTCTAAAATTTTGGATAGCACGAATCTCATCAACTCTGATTGGTTGACACAAAACATGTTAAACAAAATTGATAAACAACTTTCTATTGGTTACCTCACGTATTTGAATGCATTTCCTCAGCTTCATAAGAACCTGGGATCTATCATAAGTCATTATGTCTAGTATGGGTGGATACAGAACATGAAATCTCCTATATCAGTGGCTATCAGAAAAGAACAAGTTGCAATAGGACACATTGGATAAACAATAACTCCTTCACTTTCTATTCAACAAATGAAAACTGATAACTTGGGTATTATTTTTTTGGAGGATTTTGATATACATATTTCTTTACCATAAACCAACAATAATAATACCATTACCGATATCCATTGAACAAGATTAGTACACACCCCTTCTCTCCTTTTAAAATTTTCTTTTAGCATTAGTGGAGTTAAGGCTCTACATAAGGGATTCTAACATTGATGGTATCAGGTATCTTAGGTAAATTCTTGACACATTAGCTTCCCTTTTCAGGGAATAGCAATAAGCCACTTGGTGAACCTGGGCTCAATAGGTTTCAGGACCTAGAAAGTGTTGTGGCATATTAGATCTGGATAGTCAAATTTTGGTGTCCAGTTAGTTTGTCATAGTAAAGAGAAATATCTAGACTAGACGGTCATGTAGTTGCCTTATTCTGGTTGGGTGAGACTTAAATAGTTAATTCTTTGTACTATTCATTGATCTGTAAATCCTTAGACAGTATGGGTAATTATTCATCCCAGTTATTCTCAAATATGATTTTTATTATAATAAAATGATGCCATGATGCATGGATGAGCTAGCGTTAAAAAAAAAAATGATGGATTTTTAAAGTATATAACATATAAAATTTCACAAATTATTTATGTCATTTTTTGAGAAAAAAATTCATAGTTCCTTACTTTAATAGGAACAAAAATCAAGAAATACTATAAATTAATGATTTTGATAATAAAGAACAATTGTAAATAGTTTTTTTATAGTTATTAATTTAAAAATTTTAATTTTTTTTAGTAAGAAACATTTGACTTTTGTTCTTATATCTTCCTTTAGAAACCCATCTTTAACTACAAATGAAATCAAAACCATTATTTAAAAAGATTAGAACTAAGTATATTTTTAAAAATAAAGGTTTTTAATAAGTAATAAATTTTTATATACAATATAGTATATAATAATAAAATTAAGATTAAAAATAAAATAAGTTTTTTAGATAATTAAAAAAAAAAGATATAGTATTATAATAAAATATTTTTTATTAAAAAGCAACTATAATAAATAGATATTGAAAAAAACTTGAGAATTTTATTTTATTATTTTATTTTTTTCATCTATTTTTCTATTATATTTATTTATTTATTTATTTTGCCCTAAGTCAAGATAAGTATATATGCTTTATTAAATATTTGTATATTTTATATTATTAAATGTTTTACTAAAACAAAATTTCTACCTAACTTACTTATCTCTATTTTAAATTTCTTAAAACTCTAAGTGCAACTTCAAAAGTAATTTATTATTTAATTAGTAGTTCAGGTATAAACCCTTTTAACTGTTAACTTTATTATCTATAGATTATTATTACAGATTACTTTTTAATGTTCTAACTGGGCTTATAATTCCAATCATTTTATTTCATACTTTACTCCTTTTATAAGAATCTTCTTGAGGTTTCCATCTTTTAGTTTTTCTTCTTTTAATAGTAATTCTTTTTTTGTTAAGAATAAAGTTTTCTGATCTAAAGAGATTAGGAGTCTTTTTATCTTGTCTTTTCTATTGATTCTCTGAGTTTGTTTCTATTCTATAATCTTTTTGCATTTTGTGTTTTAAATTCTTTTTCAAACTTGATTACAAATCTTTTTTGCATCTTTATTATCTATTTGATAGCTTCTTTTTTTATGTATTTACTATAACATTTTAGATCTGCTATTTCTAGAATAAGGTCCTATCTTATAAGACCAGCACAAAAACTTAAAATATCTTGACTAGTTATAGAAATCTGTTCTACTAATCTGAAAATCCACTTGTTAAACTCTTCTAGTTTTTTCTAATCATCGATATTTTGTCTATTACTTTTTTTCTCAGCCTCCTTTTTTTTTTCTTGTAAAAGCTTTTTAAAGTTTCTGAGAGTTTCATCTATTCCTTTATTCCATACTTCTTGAAGTTGATTCTTTTAGGCTGTACATTCTAACAAATATTTTATTGTTTCATTCTATTGGCTATATTCAATACACTTCACTTGCTTATATAGGTCAGGTTTTTTTATAGATAATTTACATAATGTTGATAGCTCATCATTGGTTAGTTTAATAAAAAAAGAAAGTTTTTTTGTTGAGATTTTTTAAAGAATATATCCTATATATAACCATCCTTTATATTTTTTATACTAGATTTCATGTATAGTCTTATTGTTTTACAATCTATGGCTTTATTTTTTCTCTATTTGTTTTTATTGAATCCACTAATAGACTATTATTTTATTGTTTATATTTTTGTAGAACTGCCTAATTGGATCATATAAGGTCTTATTTTGCCACTTGATCTTTATAATGATCTTGTGGGAGTTAAGATCTCTTCATTTAATTGGTGAAAGTTTTAGGGCTTCTTTGATCAAGGCATCTGCTTTTTCATTTTAAGAGTTATTGGAATATACTTTGACTTTGATAAGCTTCAGATTTACTTTTTTTTTTTTGTTAGCTCTACCATTTATGTCTATAAAAATCAATTTTTTCCTTTTAGCTATCTCTTATATGTTCTTTTTGAATCCTCTTTTTCTATTTTTTTTTATTTAGTGATATAAGCCTAGCTATTTATACAAATATCAATCGTGCTATTAATAAAAACTACCAGGAGTATGGTTAGAATTGCTATCAACTTAGCTCTTATAGAAAAAGACCAATTATCTATTTCTATTTGAAATCTGTTTTCTCTTTCAGTGTTTCCTATTTGAATCCATACAACTTATTTTCATTTCTTTTTTGCCATAATTAATGAGTAATCCACTAGAATAAAAGGTCAGCTTTTTTTTGAATCCTATATTGTGTTGAAGTATTTTTATTAACTAATCTAAATATACTTCTTCTTCAATATTTTCTCTAATTATATTTTTTTTCCAAGTTTCAATATTCACATAATCTACTTTGTTATTTTAAGAAAAAGTCTTGAAAGGATACTAATCTTTATAAATTCTTTTTATAATCATATTTTCAAGTGTTATCTTGAAGTTTGGGATTTTTAATTCTTCTGTTTTTCTAATAGATATTTTTTTATTGAAATAAGGTATTGCATAGATTTCTTCTTTATCTTTTTTTATGATACAGCTATTGTTTTGCATTGTTGAACATCCAAAATATTTTTGTAATCTTGTCTTTTGGTCATCATTAGTACTATAAATAATAAAGTATTCTGCTATTGCATTATATTCCTCTCTTGCTTGTTTTAATTTTCTCCAAATTAACTGATTATTCTTGTTGCTTCATACTGTCTACAGTTTATATTACTTGCCTTGATAAGAACTTATTTTGTAATATTTCAGTTTCTATTTTGAACAATCTTCTTTTAAATTATTGTAAGCTATTATACTTGTTTATTTGAGAGATTTTTGATTATGATCTGGTATCACTCTAGGATAGGTTCTTTACTCATATTCTATATTAGTTGAAGTATTTGTCAATTTCTTATTTCTATACTTTTCTAATTCAATAACTGATCTAAATATATTAGTTTATTATTTTTTAAAGATGATATAGTCTTTTTGTATTCTTTTAATATAAGGTATTCTTGAATTGGACTATTTCCTTTACTCCATTCAAATATTTCTTATTATTTTCAACTATAAAAAGTTATCCTTGTATTTTTTGCCAATTTAGTTATTTGAAATGAGAAGTTGTTTTTGTCTGATAGGTAACTTGGTGACTTGCAAATTATTAAATTGAGTGACTTCCAATATTTGATTTGTACTTGTTTAAGTTTAATAATTGTTGTGATCCTAGATCATTTGACCTATTACATAGATCCATTATTTGACTTTATCATTGCAACATCTAGATACCTTTCAAGTTGAGAATCTTTGAATGATGAATTATACTATTTAGTATGTATCTGTATAATACACTTTTATTCTTAAAAAGTTTTCTATATACTATTGTCAATATGTAGTATACATAGTATATTTTTAAGACAATATGTTATATTGTATTCTAAATTCTATTCTGAGTATTAATATCCTGTTTAGAATATAAAGGACCTGGTTTTCAGTCATTCTTTTGTTTTTCAGGGCTCTAATAACTATGTTGACTTCTTTAAGTAATATTCTTTAAGTTTAATTGTAGTTTTTTGATTGCCAGTCCAGATTCCCAGAAATCTGGCCTGTTCTATTCTATCAAGTTCTTTGACTATTTCTTCTTCAATACCTGCATGCATTTCTTCTAGATAGCAATTAGGATTGTTGATAATTACAAGTATTGACTTGTTACTATGGATTTGAAAATTATTGGTTTATAAAAAGCTCTTGTAGTTTTTAAGATTTTTTTTTATATCTTCCTTGGACCTTTCTATTCATATTGTGTCATCTATAAAGGTTATAGCTGCATACCTTGATTTTAACTTTCTAATATCATAGTTTTTTAAATCACAGTTTTAGGTAATTGATATTTTGTATCCTATTTGAGTATCATTTTGAATTTTGCAAAGTAGGAGGTCATAAAAAATTTATTATGGTAAGGATGAGATGATTTCTTCTTGATCAATTCTATCTTCTGCTACTATGAATTTTGTAAAATCATTCTTAAATATAATTTGAAATTCTCAGTTTCGAAATAGATATATTATAATATTAATAAAGACTTTTGAAACTTTAACTTGCTCCATTGCTTAACTAATATTTCTAAACTAATAGTATTATAGGGTTTGACCGTATTCTGAAAAAGTATCCATAGTTTCTTTTTGTTTTCTTTAGCATCTTCACAGATATTATTGAGAATTTGAATTAATTCTGCTATACTTTCTTCTAGTAACCCTATATAGTTAGGCCTTTGAGGATATTATTGACTTTACAAATTTTTCCTATTTGATTAATAAGAATTTTAATGAAAATTTCTTGTAACCTTTAATAGAACAATAGATCTAATATTTGAGAGTTTATAATCCTATAACTTTGATTTGGCTATTGAATATATATAACTTTGTTTTTAATAAATTAGAGTGACTTTCCATTTCAGAAAGTTATTAAGCATTCTTCTCAAAAATTTCTTTCCTTTCTGGCTTAAATTTTTAAGTATTTCATAACTAATTTGTAATTTGTCTAGAGCTTTATTATTTGGAAGTATATATAATGTTTTACTTAATTTTTCTTGAAAGATTGGTTCAAATAATTTTTTATATCAAGCTTTTTGTATAAATTCTTTGGACTTGTACTTATTCTTCCAATCTTTGGTAGTCTGTTATAATTAAAATTTTATTTTTTAAATATTTCTATATGATATTTTTTAATCTCTTTTTCAATTTTACTTTTTTGTATTGTGATGTATTCAGTATTATTTTTCTTGATTTTGATCCTATAAAGTACAATCTTGCTTTTAACTTAATTTATCAGGAAGTTAACTATTCTTATTTGATTTTGTCATAGATTCTTATATCTTCATTATAGAGTTACCTTAATTGTATCTCTTATTTTTTTGGCTTTCAACCTTTGACATATAAATTTTAATTCTTCTATTGTATCTTGAATATCTTTTTTTAAGATCCTTCAGAATATATTGAAAATATTATATTGAAAATACTATATTGAATATAGATATTTTCAATCTAATGGTTGAATTTGTGAATAATATTATATTTTTTTATATTTAAGCAAAGTATCTGTAGATTAGCTATATATTTTGATATTTCTATCTTATTAAAAAGCCCTTTTGTCATAAGGTTTTTTTATACTTAATAAACTTGAGATTGTACTTATATTTTTTTCTTTATTTAAAATTACATTTTTAGTTGCAAGTTTGTTGAAAACTATTTTATATAACAGTTTTTTAAAGTTTTTCAAAGTCTGTTTACTTGGATTTTTCTTTTCTCTTGACTAGATTCTTTCTATAGCATAGATTCGAGTATTGTTCTTTTTTTTTTTTTCTTTTTTTAACTTTCTATTAGGTTAGTTATATGTGCTTTATTAAACATTGTAGGCTGTACATATTAAATAAAATTCTAAAGCTAAATCTCTAACTAACTTACTTGTTTTGGTTATATTACCTTTCTAAGTGCAACTTTGAGAGTAATTTATTGCTCTGTTAGAGATTTAGGTGAAAACCCTTCCAACTTCTAATATTATTATCCACAGGTCACTACTGCAGATCACTCTTTTGAGCTCTGACAGCAATCAAAACTCCAACCACTTTATACTATAATTCCCTTCATTCAATAAGATTTTTTCTAACTTTTGTCTTCAACTCTTTTTTTTTCATATATCAACTTCTCACTGGATTGATTTTCAGTAATTTGTTCTTTTTTTTCTAATCTTGTGGATACAATGGTTTTTTTATCTTGTCGTATTTGCAAATTCCTGATTTTTTGTTTCCATTCAATCACCTTTTCATATCTTGCATTCTATATTTTCTTTTGAAAATAATTGCATACTTTTTCTTGCATCTTTGTTATTCATTTTCTTGCTTCTTTTTTAATTATCTTGCTATGACATATCAAATCTGCTATTTTGATAACTAGTTCTTCCTCTATTAGTTCCATATAAAAGCTAAGTGTCTTGACTGGTTTCTGTAATTCTTTCTACCAGTTTTGCTATCTGTTTGTTGATTTCTTCTATTTCTATTTTATTATCTATTCTCAAGCTTAACTCTTTCTCTTCTGATTCAATTTACCTTTCTCTTAAGAGCTTTTTGAATCCTTTCAAGACTCCTTCTATTCCTTTTTGCTATGTCTCATTTCACTGCATCTTGTAAGTTGGGCATTCTAGCAAGTGTTCTATTGTTTTCTCTTTCTGACCATTTATCAGGAAATTTTTTTAGTAAAGATCTCTGAAGATTTTCAGGTGTAAAACTCTGGAGGCACTCTATCATTATTAGAAGTCTCCAGAGTGGAGATTTATATATATAACTTCAGAGAATTTTGAATGTTTAAATTGTAATAAAATAATTTCACATTATTATTAAAATATTTATTTTTAAAAATTTATTTATTGAAAATTGTTTTTTTTACATATTTTTATTAATCAATTACATTTATATCACTTATTGTTAAAGTAGACCTTTCTATTTCTACATTTTTTGTTGTGATCCCAAATTATTTTCATCATTTTCTACTTCCTCCAGAGTACCTTGAAATTTAATATCTTTATGCTCATGCATTTCTTGATCTTCATCGCTTGAATTCCCTTCTGTAAATCTGATTTTCTTTTAATTTTTTTCTAAAATATTTTATTAGTAAACAAATAACTCTATAGACTTCGAAGAATTTTAAAAACTTACCTTATTTTTTTCTATTTTGTTTTTAATTAATGCTTCATTAATTAAAATACTTTCATTATGCAGATTTAGAATTATTTGATATATTCAATAGCAAATGCAACTTGTTCCTCAGAAACATCCTCTTTTGGCCAGACTTTTTTGAAAATGCATGTTATCACACTTTGGTTTTCCCTACTAGGATAGACATAAAGATTTTTAAAGTACTTTAGGGTTTTTTGCAAATTTTTTCAGGCCATAATTTTGATAGCTATTACATTTGTATTAATTGTATCCAGAAAGTTTTCATCAAAGACTAAAAACATAGTATCCTAGATTTTTGAAGCTGTAGTCCCTCGAAGCGATCTGTGTTGTTACACAAGCTATTAAATAATTAATATTATTAATAATTCTATTTATATTATTAATAACTGCAATAATTATCACTTGATAAATATGCTTTTCATAATACATCTTCCAATATTTTCTTATAAGGCCTTTGAAAAACTTCTAATGTTCTCACTGAAAATATTTCTCTATATATCAGTGAAAATCTTCAGGATTCATGTATATTTTTTCCAAAAAAACTTCTTTCACAATAATCTTGACTGCATGCTATTATAGAATTTAAAATATTATTGAAGTTCTTTGAAGATTAAAAAATTAAATCTTACCTTAATAAAATTCTATTCGGTGATTAAATATTGACTCGTATGAATTTCATTTTCTAGGCAGGTAACCTTATCCTCGACAGCTTTTTGATATTCTAATAATTGATCAATTTTTTATGAAAACTTTAATGGAACTTCAAAAGCCTCTTGATTACTATATTAGAAACTAAATTTTTTTTTTTTTTTTTAATCGGCTCAGCCTTGTTTTATTATTGTTTTAAATTACATTTATACAGTGTAGCTGGTGCTAAGGTACAGGAATATAGTTTCAGTAATAACAAAACTCGATAAGCTATGAACTACCTCACAGCTAGTTGCCCTTTCTTTGAGGAAAAGAAACTAACATGCCAAGGCTATGCTAGTTGTTAAATGAAATGATAATAGTGTAAAAATGTTAGTGTTGTACTTTATATATTCGTTTATATAGCTATTGACTATTCTGATCAGGTTTCTATTCTGGTCCTTTGCTACTTGATCAAGTTGATTTTCTTGGATCTGTTGCTGCTTGTCTTGGATACGTTTGATTTGTTTTGTTGTCCTGTTTGTTAAGGGGGTTGGGGCTTGTAAGTGAGATTTTTCACAATGCACTTTCCAAATGTCATGTAGGAGTTTTTTTCATCCTCTCATTGTGTTGATAATGACTGTTGCGATTGTCTTGTTGCTAGTTATTAGCTTATTGAGTGTTTCTGGATTTTTTTTTATAACCACTCCCCTGATAAGTAGCTTGAAAGTCTTGAGGTTGTTCAGATAGATACGTTGTCATATGATGTTTTTGAAGTCTTGTTTGTATTCTTTGCAGATGTGTGGAGCTATATGTTTTATTAGAATTCTTTGAAAGTTCTTTCTTAGGTTTTCCTTCTGGTTGTTATATAGAAAAGGATGGATGGTATCTTCAGTTTCTTTGCATTTGTGGCATTTGCTGTCTCTGTAGATTGAAGAATGTCTGCTGTGCAGTTTGCTCCTGGTTGACAGTTTTTCATATCACAGGTTGAAGCTGAACTTTCTTAAGTGGTGGTCCTTGTTTGATGTGGTCTGTTCTTCTATATTGGAGGGATGAAGGCTGTCAAAGGTGTGTTTTTATTGTATGTCCTTGAGATCGTCCTCTGTAAAACTGTTCTGGGTTCTATTGAGCAGTCACCATCTGGTGAGTCTTATTGCTTTGTTGATTTGTTTTACTATGTCCTTTCCAAGTGTGTCTATTAGTGTTTGATCTCATTGAATTCTGACCGGTGATGACCCCTGGTGATGCTCCCTGATGTTAATGATTCTCCTGTTGGGTTTTATGTCTTGTGATATGAGAATTAGAAACTAAATATACAAATTAGTGTTTATTTAAATGGTTATACAGTATTTTTTTTAATATACCTAAAGAGTCTTAGGGCAGTCTTCTAATAGGCAAAGATTCTAGAAAATAACTGGGAGATCTTAATCGCTTCCAGGCTGGCTCTATTTCTATTTTGGCATAAGGTGGTAGTTTTCATTCTTCAGCTTGACCTGGGATACCAGAATTATTTTTGGACTTTTTGGAAAGCATTGAAGTATTTCCTTGTCATTTTCCAGAGTCTAAATCTGAAATCATTTGTTGGAACATATTACACATTTCTTTTTTTTATTTGACATTAATAAAAATGAAAGGACTTTAAAGACTTTATATAATACAAATCCCAAGAAGTTATGTCATATTATGATTGCATGCAATTCTTCATCACCTTTCAAAAATTACTTCATAGCTTTAAAAATGAAATTATATTGACAAAATTATGACAACTTATAAATTAAATTAATTAAATTTTTGAATTGCTAAAATTAATCAATATTTTATTGATAAATTTTACATATTTTGAAACTCTTTAAAGTCTTTTATTATATATTACAAATATTAATTTTGTCAACATACATTTTCAAGACATTCTTCTTATATGAGATATGTAAGCAAATGTATATTGACTATAGACTCTAGTAATAAATCTAATGATAATTTAAATGAGTCAGAACTTCCAACTATTTTGAATTATTTAAAAATATAAAGAGTATTTCGAAGATATTCAATAATATTTATTTGCTTATTTAATGTTTATTTATTAATTAATGTTTAATTATTTTAGAGTCCTTCAAAGTATATTAGCTTTCTTGAAAATAATATTCCCTCAAATGAAGATTCTTATGATAATAATTTTTTAGAAAATCCTTTAAATAGTTATTATTTTTCAGAAGATTTTAAAGGCACCTTTAATAAATTTCCTAATGAAGCATATATGGATTTAATGATACTTGTTTTAAAAAATAATCTCAGTACTTCAACTGGAAATGAAATAATTTCTTTTTTTAATAAACAT
>CAJVPT010003960.1:0-14265 GCA_910592055.1 Acaulospora colombiana
AGAATTTATAGATTCCTATTATAATATATATTTTAGAAATTTTATAACATAGTTATATAAACAAATATTTTATACCTTAAATTTTTTTAAATCATTTTCAAAAAACTTCTCATATCTACTAATAATATATATTTCATTCCATTCTTGATAAATTATTGATAACTCTTTGATATTTATATTTTGTATAATTTTATCACATATACTATCAATTACAAAAATTATAACTTTTATTAAATTTTTATATTCATCTGTGATTAATCTTGCAATAGATTGTATGCATATGAAAAAATCTTTAATCCCAGAAATCTTGGAATTTTTGCAAGTCTTTAATCCATTTCATCTAATAATGAGAGATCTCGAAACTCTTTTAATAACTTTCAAGTATATTTAATTTGATATTGAAAAAGACCAAGATCAAGATACTGCATTTTATTAGATACAGTTATTTTATATATATTCATATCACTATAAATTAATAAAAATTAATTTAGTTTATAGTAAATAAATTATCTATAAAAACTGTAAAAACTTACAGAATACTCCAAAAAAAATTATTAACATTTTCTATTGATACTGATTTTATTAAATTTGATTAAAACAATTCTTTCATATTTTTATTACTTCAGGGTATTATATTACTTTTTGATAAATTTATTTCTATAAGATTATCTTTTGTAATTAAGCAAAAATGACAAGGATTGTTTAATTATTTGATTTATAACTTAAATAAAAGAATGCAGCTTCAGGCCAGTTAGCTATAATTATAGATATTTTAGAAAAAAATCAAACAATTTTGTCTCGTATTGAAAAATTGATTCCATCTTTTATTGAAATTGGTGGCTCAAGTAAGATCTCCAGAGACTTATGAAATGTTTCGTGTACAATTTTTTTGAAATTTTGTAATTGTTTTTTTGTTATATTTTCTGATTTGATTATTGGTAAATATCTTAATGGTTGTTTTGCATTCAGTTTATTGCACCTCCAAGTCAATATATATATATATATATTTTTTTTTTGCAAATGAGCATTAAATGCACGATTTTTATTAAACAATTGTTTATAATCATTACATCAACAATCTTTACAGGAGTAAGTTAATTGTAGCCTATTGCAACTAAAATAACAAGACCAACTAACACTACGTGAGTGGATTGACACTGTTATTGCCGAATGGCTAATGCTCATTCAGAACAAAGGAGTTGGTGTAGTGGAGAATATGTATTTGTTAGTGTTTAGGTGATTAGACTCTAGTATATTTATGATAGTATTGAGCGTACTATCATTATTTTTCACTTGAAGTGATGGGACAGATGTTTTGGTTTTTTTCCATTTTATTCTACCGGCGAGAGATGTAATTGCAGTTTCGGATCTTTGTTTCCAAACCTTGTATAACATTTTTAATGCTTTGTTTGAAATATCCTCTCTGTTTTTGCTAATGTTGTCGAAGGGATGGAGATAATTTCCCAGTGCTATTTGAAGAATGTATGATTCGGTTAAAGAACTTGTACTGATAGGTTGTTGTGTATTGCTGTTTATAGAACTGGTGTTTGCTTAACTGGCTTGAATAAGGTCCATGAGTTTGGGCTTCTTTTTATTGAGAAGTCTCTTGCTATGACAGCAGTGTATAACATGCTGAGTTTCTTCTTCTATGTCACACCGGAGGCAAAGGTTATCTGGGTATAATGTGGGGTATCTCTTGTGAAGCTTTGATCTTGTTGAAAGCTGGTCTGCTATTAGTTTAGTATGAAAGGTAGAGAGGTCCCTGAATTTGATTTGATCTGCTTTTTTGAGTTTTTTATTAGCTTTGATAATGTTTTCAAATTGATCAAAAGAATTGGGCTTGCAGTGAGCTGATTGACTTAGGGTAAGGTCATATAGGTTTGTATATAAGTTAATGAATTTGATCCAATGTGTTATAGAAGTTGCATTAATATGGTTTATAAGTGGTGATGTGGAGAATCCTTTGGGTGGCATGAGTGTAAGGGACTGGACTGTGATAGTGGAATGAGTTACCTTGAGTGAGACTTTGTGTTTTTGCCAGGTAATTGTAAGACTTTTAGAAATTGTGATTCTGTTTATGTGGTTAATGTGCCTTGAAAAAGGTATTTTTATCCATTTGTTAATATAATCAGGAAGGCGGAAGTTAGGTAAACTGGGTACTTTGTAAATTATGTGCAAGCATGGTGGTGATGAGGAAGCGACTTGGGCGAAGACTGGCCAAAAGCTGGCCCATGAGTTGGAGTTATTTGTAGCAAAGTATTGAAAGATATTGGATTCGACATCTATGAAGTTCGAGAAAGTTGTAATTGTTGTTGTTGCTGGGGGTTGATGATTATTGGTCGGAGCTTGAATTATTATTTGTGGGGGAGCTGTTGAGACTGGTGTAAGGATATTTACTAACTTACTAATATTGTTAAGAAGCTTATGATAATAGTTGTATAATATGGACCAGGTTGATTTAAGCTGACTTAGATAATGACTTTTGATACATGGTTGAGTAAGGCATAAGCATGGAGTGATATGTTTGTTGTTTATGTCCAAAATATGATATATACCACTCATTATTGGGCATATTATGGCATTGCTTCTGGTTTTAATGAAGTCGAGATTATTGTTTTCGATGTAGCACCAAAACTTTGATCTTGGATTGGGAAGGGGCAAAGTGTTTTCTTGGATTGAAGGCATGGTATTCGTGAGGTTTGCAAACCAGTTTGGTATTGACCCTTTGGTTATAAAGCCTTTATGAATATATAATTCTTTCCAAGTGAGCTTGGAGAAACTGTTGAAAACCATTATATCATAGAGAGTTTTGATGTTATAGTGATAAAGGGATAAAGCAGTTTTTTTGTTTAAGTTGATAATGTAGCCTATTAATAGTTCATGGTTCTCCATGCTGAAAGAACATGGAGAGGAACAAAGGTTGATTTTGAATTCGATAGCAACATTGGCTACTTGTGTGATCCATGAAGGTTTGAAAAGAGTGGGGTAACATATTGGGCATGACCAAATTGCGTGTGAAGCTTGTATTGATCTGATTTCCTGTATCGTTATTTGATATGTTATTGGGTTGGCAAGCCTTGATACCAATAATTTGACTGCTGTTAGGTCTCTCTGTTTTGGAGTTTTACGATATCAAGTCCGGCTTTGGAGTGGAGAATTCTGTTGGAAATTGTACGTTCGACACCTAGTTTTGACTTAATAGCTTTGTTAAGTTTGGCTTGGAGAGAGCTGATTTTGCCGTTTGTTACAAAAGATATGTATGTGGCATAATCCAGTTGGGCTAGAACTATCCAGTGGGAGACTTGCCTAGTAATTGCTCTATTCCAAGCTTTTTGGGTTGCGATGGTATTAGTAAAGTTTGTTACCTTCTCAATAAACTTTTTCCTGATTGCGAGATTGGAAGATTTTCCTAAAAGAAAAATCCTCAGGTATTTGATGGCTTCATTATATGGCTTGAATTGAATATTTTTCTTTTCAACCTTGAATGTTTTTTGCCACTTTAAATTTGCAGGTTTAAGATTTGTAATGAGATCTGTTTTCTTTTTGTTGCACTTGATATGGTTAAGTTTCAGAAATGAGCAGAAGATATCTGTAGCTCTTTATAGGTTATCAAGGCTGGTGCTTGTGATTGTGGCATTATCTATGTAAGTCATAATTCTTGCCTTTTCTAAAAGATCTTTGGAAATTTTTGATACCATTGGGTCATAGAAAATTGTCCAGAGTAGCGGAGCCAATGTTTTGCCTTGATCTATACCATTGTTAACTGTGATGGGATCATAAATTTTGTAGTATGTTATTATGCTTAAACTACAGTTGTGCATGAGATTAAGGATTAATGATGTAATTTATAAAGGGATTTTGATACGCTTCAGAGCAGATTCTAAACTCGAGAGGTTTACAGAGTCAAATGCTTTGGAGATATCAAAAAAAGGCAAACCAGTGTTCATTATTGAGATTATTTGCAGTTTCTAATTCAGAGGAGATAATGGCGAGGGGTTCCATGGTGCTTTGATTTTTGAGTCCTGCGAAAGAGTTGTTTGATATGATATTGTTTTTGAAGATGATGTTTGACAGTCTGTTGTTTATTATTTTTGTGAATATTTTCCTGCTGGTTTCAATAAGAGAGATGGGACGGGTATCCGTTAATTCATGAGACCATACTATTTTCTTAAATAGTAATGTGATGACAGACTGCTTCCAATGGTTGGGTGGATTACTTGAACTTAAAACTGAATTGAATAATTTCTTGATGTGTTTCTTTGCTTCAGTGCCTAGATTAGTCCAAGCTTCATATGGGATTAGGCTGAGACCAGGAGACTTTTGTTTGGGAAGTGATAAAAGAGTTTCATTAATTTCATCCAGAGTGATTTCCACTATGGTGTCATGAAAAATGCTGTCGGGAAGGGAGCTTTTGGGTGTGTATTCACTTGACCAGGATGGGTCCAAGTCGAAGGGTTTGGGATCCAAAACTTTTTTAAAATGATTGGTGATAATCTCAATTAATTTATCTGGATTGTCGTATAGCTGTTCGCCATCAGAGAGGATGGAAAGGTCCAGAGAGGGTTTAAGATCTCCCAGGGCTTTTTTGATTGCTGCTTTGGGTTTCTCCCAAAAATTGAGGAAGTTTTTTTCTATTTGGTCTCTAATTTCATCAATGGCCAGTTGTTTAGCCTTTTTCATTTTTTCCCTAAGAAGGACTTTCATGACCTTCCTGAGGGACTTAGTGGATGGTGGACTATTGGTAATGTTGTTGTGTATGGTGGTTGCTATTCATGGGAGTTTGCCTGATGTGATATTTTTCCATATTGCAGCTAGAGCCCTTTTTATGGCTTTGATGTTGGTGTCATATTGGAGAAAAACTTTACTAGGTGCCGATGGTGGTATTTGTTTCTTTACTGGAATGTTATTTGTTATGGCTTTTTTTATTATTAGATTTATTTCTTCCCAGGATAGAGAGTTTGCTCCTGTGCACATGAGTTCAATTGACTCTCTCATTGACTCAATCTGCTCTTTGGTTGCTTTGTTAAATTGAAAAGTTTTTGTTGTAAATACAATACAGTCTGGCTTGTATTCAAATCAGTCCATAACTATCGTAATAATCTTGTGGTCAGTATAGATAAATGTCTGGTTGAATACTTTATAGCTAAGAATTTTGCTGGTCAAGTTTGTTGATAACCAGATTTGGTCCAACCTAGAGGCGCTGGTGCTTGTGGTGTGTGTATATAAATGTTCTTTGTTGACCGCCTTGGCTATATCGATTAGATTTGTGAGGTATCTGTAGATTTGCTGTTTGTGAGGGAAGGTAGGAGCTTTATGGAGGGTGTTCCTTTTGGATAGGAGTTGAAGTCTCCGGTAATTATTAAATGTTTGTTTTTATATAGGTTTATAAACTTTCTGAGAGATTGTATGGCCTCGGATCTGCTTGCTCTATCATGGGGCAGATATATTGCGATGATGATAATGTCTGCCTTAGGTTTGAACTTGAGATGAGCAGTGCACCAGAATTCATTTTCTGTGTAGGTGTTGAAAATGTGGCAAGACACCTTTGTAGTTAAGATAATGCAGGCACCATTGATAGCTACTAGATTAGGTTTGCTGGAAATGATAACCTTGTTATTTATTCTGTTAAGTAGTGGATTATATAATGTGGATTTGATTTCGGTGCAACAAAAGATTGCTCTTTCATTGTTAATAGATTTGATGATTTCATTGAGCTTTTCTTTTTGGTTTAGCCCTTGAACGTTGAGTATGGAAATTGTAAAAAGGTTTTTAATGCTTGAGGAGAGAATAGTTTGTGAAGATTGTGCAAAAGAGGGTAGAAAGTTGGGTGCAGTTGATTTCGTCATGATTAAAAAAGGCATGGGAGAAGGATCAATCCTAGGTCAGGTGACTCTTTTTCGATAATAAAGGTTGAAGGGAGTTTATCAAAATAGAAGTGGGTCCTGAGCAATTTTATAGCAGGTGTCAAGTATTGGTCATCCATTAATGGGAGTGTTATGTTGATATCAATTTTGTTTAGGTGTTCCTGGACTTCAACCATTGAAGGCAACATTGGAAGCACAGGTGACATCCATTCTCGTGATATTACTCCTTGATATGTATTCTTGATTTTTTTAAGTGTTTGTGAGATCGTCGGCGAGTCTCTATGTAATTGATCATCTGTAATATTAAGTTGGAGCTTGAGTTTCTCCACACTTTTGGGGATGTGAGGCCTTTCATCCTAAATCAAGTTTTCGTTAATCCATTCTGCTTCTAATGGCAGCTTGAAAAAGAATTTTTGTTTAATCATTTGGATGAAGTCTTTGACTTCCTCTTGTGATTGGATTGGCAAGGAAATAGAGTTGTTTTCGCTATACTAATGGGCTGGTGGGAGTGGATGTTTTACTTGAATATAGTTCATTGGAAGTCACCTGACTGCAAAGTTGTTGAATCTAAAAAGGTCTACGACTGAGTAAATAGCTTCAGGGTTATTTTCTACTGGGAAATGGTGTGCAAGCTCAAAGGGTAAGTCCATGTATGAAGATGGGAGTGTTGATTTTGGTGGAGGAAGACTGAAGTAAAAGTCTGGCAGTTTAGTGGGGACATAATAATGGTCTCTTAATTTGCTGATAAGTTCTCCAAGATTTCTCAGATCACTATGTTTGGTTAAGGGGAAAAGCATTTTGACTTCAAATTTGAGATCATTAGGATTATTGGGGATTGGTGGTCTCTGAACGAAAAATGAGGCAGGAAGCTGGTCAAAGTTATAATGTGCTCTGAGACTGCTTGCTATATCAACTGTATTTCTGGAGGAGATGATAGGAATAGCATATGAGAGCTTGATTTTGATTGAAGCCGGGATGTGATCGGGCAAGGTGGGTAGCAATGGAAGTTTGTTTTTGATAGCTTCCTCACATTTAAATAGGAGGGTTTTGTAGTCCAGTTTTTTGGATGTGGGATCAGTAAAGAAGTTTAAGCCATATTCCAGAAGTTGGGCAATTTGCCAATGTTTAAAAGAGGCGAGATCTGTGGACTTTAGAAAGGTGATGAATAATGCTTTGTTGATAATTATTCTTATTTTTTTCTGGGTTGTTCTGTTGATATAGCCAATATTGTTAGCTCTTAGGTAGTTCTCGTGGAAACCTTTTTCCAGTTTCTTGTATTCAATTTGATGTTGACCCTTTAGAGAGGTTTCCTTGGCAAAGGTCCTAAAAAAGCTATGGTCTCTGTATCCGATTTTTGCCATAATGGCTTTGGATACTGGTTTCATCTCGGAAGGGCCTTCCTCCCTAATTTTGAGGAGCCACTGATTGATAGCGTCAGTATTTCTTTCGCATTTGTCAATTTCTCTACAAAGTTCAAGAATTTTGGAGTGTTCATCCAAGGGATTGATTTTCCTAATATCTCCTTCAATTGTCGATGGTGTGTTGGATTTAGTAGTATCAATGTTGTTGACTTCATCTGCCCAGGATTCGATAACTGTGGCTGAAGCTGACTCAATTTGTGAAGAAGTGAAGGCTGGTGTGTTTTGCTCATCAATTTCCATTTCTGTGCTATTATTAGATATTACAAGTGCGAGGTGGCTGGTTTGGTTAGGTTTGTGTGTGGTGCTTGACCCTGCATGAGGGCTGATTTGATCTGCACTGTGGTCAGGGGTAGCTGTGTGTGATGTTTCACTTGAACAATCGTCCTGCATTTCATTGTCATCATTCATTACCTCATTAGGAGCTGGGGTGTTTGGAGGGGATCTGGGTATTTTGGTTTTTTGCTTCAAGGAAAAAGTATTGTCTGTGCTTGAGAAGAGAATGTCAAGTCTGTTCCAAGGCATGTGTAGTTTGTAATTTAGCTGTTTTTTTATAATTTCTTTCATTAATTCGGTTCTGTCTTCATCAGTTATCTCAAATATATTTTGAAAGTCGAAAAAGACATTGAGGGAGTCTGCTGGCATGGGATCCAAGTAGAAGATTTTGCCAATGGTTATTGGCATGGAGATTCTAGTTCTTTGGTATACTTCAAAAGAAGTAGTAATTACTTTTGGTATTTCCGGGCCTTCAGTAATAGAATGCACTGGCGTGAGCCAGGATAAAGGAGTATTTCCAAGTTTCAGAAGTTTGTGAGAGGAGTTTGAAAGAGAGATGATAATTTTACTTGTTTTAGTGTTTTTATAGATGATAATGGCTTCGGGTTTTTGAATATCAGTGATGAGAACATTTAGAAGAATGTGCTCATGATTGTTAAACTGGCCCTTGGAGGAAGAAACTCCTCCAGGGTTACTGACAGTTTTTTTTTTAGACGAAATTTTGTATTTCCTTATTTGGTGGTTTTATCAGATTCAGGATTTTTAGTATTAAAATTTGTATTTTCTAAAGAAAAAGGAAGTTTAATAGGTTTGCAAAAAAAAGATGATAATCTTGAATTTTGTAAAAGAAAATTAATAACAAGCTCAAATATTTTTTTATTAATTTTTGATTTAGAAATAGGAATATATCTTTGATAATCATTTAAATTAAAAGTTTGATTTTTTGCTTTTTTAAGAGCAGTAGAAAATTGTTTATTGCTAAAATTAAAACCAAGGTTTTTTAATTCTATTCTACTATATAAATTAGCAATTAATGATAAAATGCTATATTTATATTTTGTAGAAACTGAATTATGTAATGTTTTAATATTATTGATAATTTGAGTGGATTTTATTGCATTGTGAGAATTAGAAAAAAATAATTTTTCAATATAAGAATTATTTGAAATTAATCATATAATTGTTGTGATTGATTGTCAAATAATTGTAAAGCAGTATCATATACAATAGATGTAATAAGACTTTTTGGGATGAAGAATATGAATTAAAAGGTATAGGATAAGGATTATGAGAATTTAATAAAGAAAAAAGTTTTTTCTAAGATTTAAAGAAGGCATAATGAAAAATTTTCAAAATTCGAAAATGGGATATAATTTTGTTTATATAAATATTTCATTAACCAATAATTGGATTTTAATAAACTTTTTTTTATATGATAGCATATGACATAAGCTTTAAAACAAATATTTTTTTATTAAATTTGATTATATATTGACAGAGATATGAGTATTTTAAACTTTTTAAAAAATTAAACTCGCGGAAATATACAAATTCTAAAAATAGAGTTTAATTTATTTATATTATTTTCTCATTAACTAGTAATCATATTTAAACATACTTTTTTTTATATAATAGCCTATAATATAAGCTTTATATAAATATTTTACATATTAATGAATAAATATATATTTTACTTTTTTTTTAAAAAAAATAAATTCGTGAAAATGGTCAAATTCTAAAAATAAAATCTAATATATTTATACTATTTTCTTATTATTGAGTAACCAGATTTAAACAATCTATTTTTTAAATGATAACTTAAGATATAAGCTTTAAAACAAATACTTTTATATTAAATATAATTATATATTGACGGAGATATAAGTGTTTTAATTTTTTTAAAAAATTAAACTCTCGAAAATAGTCAAATTCTAAAAATGGAGTCTAATTTATTTATACTATTTTCTTATTATAGAGTGATCTAATTTAAATAATCTTTTTTTTAAATTCTAGCTTAAGATATAAGCTTTAAAACAAATACTTTTTTATTAAATATAATTATATATTGTCAAAAATATAAGTGTTTTAATTTTTTAAAAAAAATTAAACTCGCGAAAATAGTCTAATTCTAAAAATGGAGTCTAATTTATTTATACTATTTTCTCATTATTGAGTAATCAGATTTAAACAATCTTTTTTTTAAGATATAAGTTTTAAGACAAATACTTTTTTATTAAATATAATTATATATTGACAGAAATATAAGTGTTTTAATTTTGACCTATGGGTCTATAGCACAGTGGTTAGTGCTCCATAGGTCAAATCATAAGATATCAGTTCAACTCCTTATGAAGGCAGCTGAATAGAATTAATACGGTATTTGGCACCATAACCTGGAATGCGCTGTTTCCCATAAAAAGCCATTTTACACACTAGTCCAGTGGGTGTTGGGATTGTGATCTCCAGAAAAGGTGTCGTGATGTGACGATCATCCAGTAGGAGCATGATGATTGTCAAGATCGGTAACACAAAGCACTAAGTCCCTCAGGGATCGTCAATGGAACTTTAACGGGCAATGTAAGCAAACCACTGGTGCTATCCTTGTGTAAGAGTTGCGCCCTGCTTGGTGAATAACTCCTAGATTTGACAGCTAATGTCAATCAAGAACCTGATAGATAAGTCTACTAGGAGATTCAGAAGTCGTGTCCCTACTGGTGAATAATCTCTAGGTTTGGTAGTGTGCGCCAACCATTGGACGAAGTTCTCGAATCATTGACTAGGTGGTACACAGATGTATTTAAATCCATTTATAGTTGCAAAAACCAAAGACGTGATTAAGAGGTGGTAAGATATAGAAGATTATCGTGGGTCCTAGTAAGGGGTAGAATGCCAGGGTCTAGATTAGGTTAGGCAGTTTAAAACTATTGATAGGATTTCCACCTCCTAAAGATCCAACTTGGAATATGGATCTACCTACTGGGTGTAAGTTAGTATAATCGGGTAAGGCTATAGGTGATAGGGGTGGGTTAACTTAGATGAACCGTTATAGTCATGTAATGGGTTTAATTACTTAATAAACATGTGCTATTAGTACCTTTTACCCGAAAAAAAAAAAAATAAGTATTTTAATTTTTTAAAAAAAATTAAACTCACGAAAATAATCAAATTCTAAAAATGGAGTCTAATTTATTTATACTATTTTCTCATTATTGAATAATCAAATTTAAATAATCTTTTTTTTAAATAATAGCTTAAAATATAAGCTTTCAAACAAATACTTTTATATTAAATTTAATTATATATTGATGAAGTTATAAGTATTTTGAATTCAGAATAAAAAAAAATAATCCAAATCATTTTAAATAAAAAAGGTTACCAAAAAATTTTTAACTAATTTTTTTGTCACTTTCAAAAATAACTATTCATATATAAAAGAAATACTAAACTAATTTGGAAAGAATTGCATATATACAAAGGATGAATAATACCTGGTTCTATCTTCAATTAATTTTCTACTATCCCAAATATCTTTGTAACTATTAGCAACAATATAATATTTCTTCCAAATAAAACAAAAATTAAATTTTGGGCTTTTTAAGATAATAACTATATCAATCTCATCAAAATACACATCAATACTATTTCCTTTACAATTATTAAAGACATATATTATTAACTTAGTAACAAAAAAATAATTTTATATTCATACTCAATCCAACTCTATGTCAAGGAAAAAAATATTCATAATCTCAAATCTGTTTGATACACTATATGGACAAACTCAAAATATTTACTCAACAATATTCAAGAACTTTTAGATTCTTTTTTGAATACAATGTAACCAATTCCTCAAATAATAATCACATGACTTCTCACAATCATGCAATCAACCATTATATACCTATATCACAACTTAAGTAGTAACAACTTTTCAGTCATAAAGCCTAATTGCATTCTTACATATATATTATACCTTAACTTCTGAGTTATTTTTTTGCCAGCCCTTTACCAAACTCTTACTAACATCTCACAGTTATTAACAATAAATATATATCTAAATACAATCTATAACACAAAGTCTCAAAGTATATTAACAGACAAATCAAAGCCCTCTTTAGCAGAATTATTAATAAATATAATATTTTTATAGTAGCAGAAAATCTTATCCTTCTGTGACACAAACTGAAAGATTAACAACCGCTTTCTGACACCTCTTCTATAATTAACACCTCAATTTCCCAATGCTTCCCATTGACATTCTCAATCTCACCATTAATTAACAATATACATGTAACTAACATAACAGATTGGATTACATTTATAAACTATTATACTAACTTATTTGATATATCTTTTAGCAAGTCAGCTATCTATAAATCCTCATTATTCGCAAATCAGGAAATCATCATTAAAGTTAATAAAAAATTAGAAATACCAATTAATTCAAATATAAAGCCCTATCCATCTTTAGGTCTAAACTTTTGGCAAACCAACTTCTAACTAGAATCAAGTTTCACAAGTGAAATCCAGATTACTATTCTGACAATATTAGCCTTAGGTATGATGCAGCTTCAGAGAATTTACCCCATATTTTTTCTTGTTTTTATAATAAACTTCTATTCAATAAAAAAAAACCAAAAATTGAAAACCTTATTCTAAACTTCAATCCAAAACATATAAAATCTATCAACTTTATTAACACTTTCAAATTATTAGAAAACTCTTTACTTAACTTAGCTACTTGCAAATTCAATTTCCCATTTGATTTTTTTCAAAAAAAAATATTATTTTTAATTATATACTTAAGTTCTCTATAAGGTCTAGAAATAGCACTCTGCTACAGTGACAACTTTACCAGCCTCTGAAATAAAATGGAAAAAAATAAGCAGCCCTAAATCTCTAAATTCAAGTATAAACAACAACACTATATTCAATACTATTGCAATCTTGTTAAATAACTTATACAATTATATCATAAATTAATTTTCACTTCAGTAATGGTATAATTGTTTTGAATAGGTATTAGCTATTCAATACTATTAATATGAGTCCATCTTTGAAGTGTTAATTGATATCAATAGATTTATTGTGATAGGCTACAATTAATTTATGATTGTAAAGATTGTTAATGTAATAATAGTAAATATTCTTATTTAAATAAAATTTCATATTTAATACTTATTTATGAAAAAAAAATAATAATATATAAAAAATTTTTCAAAAATAAAAATAAATTATATATATAAAAAAAAAAACTCTTTCCACTGATCCCCAGTTTTCCTAAAAATTTCTTTTTTTAATAATTTTCTTGAAAACAAAAGAAGCCAGCTACAACACAAAAAGAAACTTTTAATAAAAACTAGCAAAACAACAAGAAATAACTATACAGAACCAGTCCTTAGTGCATTTAATCTTCCGGCAACAAGAAGTAGAAAAATACGATTATATTTCAACCATACTTTGTAGATTTTCTTTCTTTACAGAGAAAAGAAAAATTCAAGAAAACTGATTCACAGTAAACTCTTTGAGACCTAACCTCAACTCCTCAAGCTCTTAGTCAAGTCAGTGCAGGTTAATACCTTTCTTGACACCAAGAGAAGTTCTGTAAACAATAGGCCAAACCAATAAATCAGTTCAGACTCAAGGTTTACAATATCTAGAAGGATGTTTAAGTCTCTTTTGCTAAACAGTAAAGAGCATCCAAACATCACAACAATAATACATAATAATTACTACATTGCGCAAAACACGAACACATTATTTAGGAGCACAACAACTTGTTTTCATGTCAAACAAGATAATCTGATCAGAACGTGATTAACTCTCCAATTTCACATATTTCTCTAAACTGTTTTGGTAAACAATGCCGATTAACTGGAATTACAAGTAAACAATAAACAATAATGCACGTCCGATCAAAATAAACAATAACATACATTTGATCAAAACACAACACTATACAAAAGTAAACAACACATTTTTCTGTGACATGTAATTCAATATGACTATGAAAAAACATAAGTTAATGCAAATCATGAAGAAAAGGGAAGCACATATTATAGATATATTAGTCCAACTATCCAACAAATATGATCAACAATGAATACTATAGACTATACAAACTATTCACAGCACAATATCTACTACAAATAATATCGCAAACAAGGTCCCAGGACCAAGCAGATACTCGATCCTAGATAGTATTATTGCTAGGATTCTAAACGTTGATCAAACCACCTTTATAAGGGCCACAGTTTTCAAACAACACATTCTCTACTTATGGGTCCAGGGGCAAGGCAAAAAAGAAGACCTGTTAGCCCCCTTCCTAGAAGACAAGTACTTTGATATAATAAATCAGGAAGAACAATCACAACAAGTTCCTTACATCCCTTCCAAGGAACCACCAATGATAAATGATTTCTATGCAATTAGAGACCTCCTAGAAAAGGAAATAGATATGGAAGTTCAGTCAACAATAACAGTAGAAATTCCTACCAATATCGAAATTGAAATAGGAGAAAAGACAATAGAAGATCAGATTGAAATAGAAGAAATTACTAAAAAAATTAAAGGGAATAATATTGCAGAGTAATTCACATATTCCACAAGAAACAGACCAAAAATATCTAACCTAAATCCATTTCATATTAAAAAAGATGATAAATACAAAATGGGAGTATTTACAGCTAGACTTCCAGGAGAATCTG
>CAJVPT010003961.1:0-14264 GCA_910592055.1 Acaulospora colombiana
ATCTGAAGCTTCTAGCCTTGTGTCTTGTTTTCTGTCTCTTTTGTTGCCTATAATTAGTGTTACTGTTTTCTTCTTCCTCTTGATTTTATGTCTCTCTATATGGAGTATAGCTTCTCTTCTTCTTAAAAGTTTTTTATTGCTATCCATAGTTGGTGAATCTGATCTTGAAGTATATCTGTTAGTTTTTATATGATGGTTTTTATTATTCTGAGCATCTATTGTTACTATACTTTAATATTTTGTCTTAGTATAGTTGTCTGTTTCCTTTCTATAACTATTATATTTTTAATTTTTTTCTTTTTTAGTAGGATTATCTAAATTGTCTGAGTTAGATAAGTTGTTTGTATTGATGGACATTCTACATTAATGTTAATAGTAGTTTTTTGCACTCCATACTAAGCTTTGGTTCTCAATCTTGATTTATTGTTGACGTGCCTCTTTCAAGTTTTTCTCATTTTCAAAATAAATTACTGTATAAATTTCAGGTACTAGAGTAATCTTATTTATTGATATATAGGAGACTTTACTTTTGTTTGACTGAGTGATTTGGATATCTGTTCTATAAATTTTTCACTAACTTCATATAGTTTTTAGAAGTGATACTTTCTTTCTTTAAATATTTGACTTAATTTTTTATTATCAAATTTTTTGTGACACTATTATCAATCTTATGTGATTTGATTTAAGAGTTTTTTATACTATTTGTTATATAATTATAGATTAAAAATATATATATTATATTTTTTAAAAGTTTTTAAAAAGGAGGCTCTTTCTGTTGATCCTCTGATCATATACAAAAAAGATGTTTACAAGAAGTTTTATATTTTCTTGCTAATAAAGTCTTTATATTTTTATTAAAACAATTTGAAACTTATCTTTAAGTATTTCTACTACCCTCTCTTACTTGTTTATAAGCTTTTTTGAATAAAAACTTGGATTTATAATGACTTGAATAGACTCAAGTACATACTTTCTTTACTAAGGGCAAGAAGGTTTTAGGAAGTAAAAGAATTGACAAGTGAAGTATCATTTTATAGAATTAGAAGCAACAAGAATAGAGATTTTGTTGACAAGAGAAGGCTTATTATTCACTTTTTTATATACTGTTTTATATCCTCTTAGAATATTTACTGTTTTTTATAATTTTCTTGAGGAATTTTGCCTACCTCAGTTTGATTCTAAATTTCTAATAATACAATATCACCTGATATTTGATTGGCTGATACGAAATATATTAATAACAGAATGTAAACAAGTTCCTATTAATTATATTCGTGTATTTCAATAATGTCTTTAGTAATTGAAAGAATTGATTGATATCCCGGTTTTACCCACTTTTTCAATTGGGTTAACCTATAGATTAAGTTCTATGAGACCAATAAGATATAAGCAACAAAGTTCTTAGGCAATGAAAAAGTTGCTATTTATACAAGCTAAGATCTTTCTTTCCTATTATTCCAGTCCGGTAAAGTTCAAAACCAAGATTTTTTTTTTATTTCAGTTAGGTAATAAGATTGAATGGTCTCTAGTTTATACTAAACTCCAACTCTTTAGTTACAGTTGAGAATATATTTTTTCAAAAATTATTAAAAGATATTAAAGATATTATAATCAACAAGGATTTCTATTACTGTTTGAAACCCTTCTATCATTACAAGGCAAAAGAATTATTGAGGTATTTGATCTTTTATATAATGAAGGATGTATATTAGTAAAATTCTTTTAACTAGACATGGTTGTTAAAAAATATTATACTAAAACAATATGGTTCAATTCTTATTGAATTATATAAGAACCTGTAATTCATGATAAATTATCTCTCTATTATAGATGGATAAAAAATTACTGCCCAAAGAAAGTTGGGATCAAGTATATCCTGAAAGTAAAGGTTCTCATTAGGTGATAAGTTTCCTTAGACAATATACAAGAAGAAAATTAAGATAAAAAATGAATAAGTAAGTTTCTCAGATGGTCAGGAAAAGAAAATATATCCCAATCAGACATTTCTTATTGAAAAGAGATCTTGAGAAGCAGGTTTTTGGAGGAAGCTGAAAATCTTTTTTTTTCAATTTTTACTCTTTTATTTTTTTGTTATCTATTTAAACATTTTTAAATATTTTTCTTTTTCTTTTTTTTAATTCATCCTTTTGTAATTTTCTGTATTTCAGTGGTTTAATATAATATATGATAGTGATAACTTGCTGATAATAATGTGGTAAACTAGAAGGGTTTTTATCTAAAGATATTTTGAAGTGAAATATTGTCCCCAAGGTCAGACTTAAAGGTTTTTATACTTATGACAAGTTAATTAAATTAAAATAATAGTTTAATTGAGTATGTATCATGCTGTTTAAATAAAAATATACTTATATTTTCAATTAATTAATAAACTCGCAATTTAGCCTGACTATAGGTACTTAAAAAAAAAAAGTTTTTTAAAAAAGATTTTTTTATTAAAATAATCAATAATAAATTATATATTTTAATAAAACTAATACTAAAAATTTTTTATTTATATGAATAAATTAATTATATAATATATAATAAATATAAAAAAACAATAAAATATTTATTAAAATACTTAGTTTATAAAAATATATTATAAAAAATATAAGGCAAGAAAATAAAAAAAGTTTTTAAAGATTTTCACAAAATTATTTTTAAAAAAAAAGAACAATTATTAATAAATAATAAATAAAAAAGAAATCAGAGAACTTTACAAATAATTCCTTTAAATAATAGAATAATTTTTCAAATTTAATCAAAATATCTTAAACTTTTATATATAATTAATAAAATATAATTTTATTATAAAAGTAATAAAACTAAAAATATTAAAAAAAAATCTTTAATAAAAAAACAAATATTAAGAATATAAAAAATTTTTGTAACTATTTTTGAAAAAAAAATATAAAATTCTAGATATAAATAAATTATAAAATAGAATAAATTCGAGAAACCTATAAAGAAGATACAATTAAAAGATCTTGAAGAAACTTAGTAAAAATATAAGTATATATAAAAAACAGGAAAAATAAAAAAGGAAGTTTTTTAATAATTGTATCAAATAAAATCAAGTATTGAATAAAGTAATAGATTCTGATTTTTATTAGAACTTGAAAAAGCAATTTGCAATAGTAACCTATAAGCAATAATATTAGTAGTCGAAGGATTTCTCATCTAAACTATTAATGGAAAATAAATAAATCACTTCTAAAGTTGTACTTAAAAATTAGTTAAACTAAGATACGTAAGTTAATTAGAGAATTATCTTTAGAAATATATAAATTAATATACGATCTACAAAAGTTTAATAAGTACACATAACTAGCTTGACAAAGAAAAAAAAAATTATTGCATTTATTATTATTATTAAACTCGCTACTCTCAATATTATAATAAAACAGATCAATACATAAAGTACAAAAAAAAATAGACTCTTCAATAGATGGTGAAAAAACCAAATGCAGCAGTTCTAATTATTGAAACATAATATTATCTCTTTAATCAGATGTTCGCGAAGGTTTGATTGTGTCTTTACAAAAACAAAGTCTATTTTTACGTATTATTAAAAAAAAAAAAAGATTGAAGATATTAAATTTTCTATAGAGATAACATTGACGACATTGTTTGCTTCAAAATGAATTATTTTGTAGCAATTTTTTCTTTTTAAAGAAGGTTCCTTAGGAGTGCTCATGATCTTCGGGCAACAAAGGTTGATTTTCGTTAGTCTGAGGTGGTGGTACGACAAAACAAGACGGTGGGCTTATGACATCATTGAAAATAAAGGTTCCGCATATGAGAACGATAAATCCTGCAATGTAAGCACAATTAAATATTAGAACATTTAAGGCATAATGTACGCGCGAATAATCTTCAATGTTTGAACTTACCAACAACTTGCAACCAAGAAAATGTTTCCCACCCAATGAACAATGAAACAATCCAAATGAAAACGATTCTGCTAGTGTCAATCGTAGACCTAGCAGTAGCACTAATACTCCTCGTAACACTTAAGCCAAAGTAATTGAAAAATGCTATTGAAAAACATATCAAAATACCGGATACCCAAACTTGCCTATAATTGATGATTTGATGAAATCCAGCTGGAATATCAAAATATCCACCTGGATGTGATACTCCAACTAACAAATATAGAAACGCCATGCCAATTATTACTGTAACCAAACCAAACATTCCTTCAAGTCCTACTGCGCGCAGTGGCTTAATTCGGTATCTTTCCATAATTTTTTCTTCTATGACGAACTGTGATGCAGTAAATATTTGTGCAAACAAAACAAAGAAAACTCCGATAATTGATTCTGTTGAAGCTGCTAATTCCGTTGAATCAGCTGAAGAAATTGTATAATCGGTAATGGATGAATGGTCTGTTAATTTCGGTGTTTCATTCGACAATGATGTGGCACTAATCTTTGCCGATGGAAAGAGAATACTACTAATGCCAACAATTGACACGCCTAGCACAACGAGAAACAGAGAGAACCAATGATAGGGGTAGAGACGTCTGCGAAGGAATAATACAGAGAATGTACCAGTAAATAAAACAACAGCACCACGAAGCATTTGGTAAACTGAGGCTGTTGTATAGATTAAACCAACATTCATGAACTACAAGATATCCAAAACTAGGTGAAATAATGCCGCAAATTCAATTAGATATCGAATGATTCACTCTGACACCTTTGTCATGACATACCGTAGTGCCCAAGATATCGCACATAGTAGGTAACCAAAGTAGAAATATTTTCCAGCCCGTCAAATCTTCGCTCGGACCAAGATATTCCTCCTCTATAATAACGTTATTGGACGTTACTGCCCCAGAATCTTGAGTTAGCGTGGCTTGAGTATCTAAAGGTTTATAAGATCTTTTCGCTTTTTGATGTTCCCAAAGTATAATAACATAACCAAGTACGAAACACAGTGTTTCACCGACGAACATATTCAGTGTTTGCCATACGGGTTGCTCGAAGTATTCCGAGTTTGTTGGATCACTACAGTTAGCAACACATTGCTTGTCCTGAAGTTTATTAAGAATGGTGTTGCAAACACCGCTGATTAACATGCCAGCTACTAAAAATTGAGTCGTTCCGATCATTATGACAGTCGACAAGTTTTAATTTTTGGGAAGCTGGTGGGTGAAACACGAAGACAATATTGCCGGTTTGGGTTGAGAACTGGCGTAACTGGTAGTGCTCACATGATTGCTGTATAAGCCAATACGTGTCCGACGAATGATGTCTGCGAATGAAATGTGTCATGCTTAGATTAGAAGTAACACAAGCCTGATGACCAAAAAACATTGTGTCGATACAATTATAGTTGGAATTGCGTCTATTGCAGTAATTGCTTTTTTTAGTTCAGATTCATTTCATGATTTTCAGTTTTTATGAATTTAGCATTTAATTTCTTTTTATATATTTTTTATTATAATCACAATTTCAAGCTTTATTTTTGTATATCAGTATATTCTAAAGTATCATATTATTAAAAACTATAATTATCAGATAAATAGTTTCAAAAATAAGATTTACATATTTTTCTTTATTTATATACTGTATAATATAAAAAAAGTAAATAACATTAGTTATATCCATTTATTTATTAATCAATTGAAAATATAAGTATATTTTCATTTGAGTAGCATAATACATATTACTAATAATGGGTCCCTAAAGTATTTAGCATATAAAATTTCGTAGATCACTTATGTCCTTTTTTGAGGGACAAAATTCATAACTCTTCACTTCAATAGGGACAAAAATCAGGAAATACTATAAATCAATAATTTGAATAATGGAGAACAATTGTGGATAGTTTTTTTATAATTATTAATTTAAAAATTTTAATGTTTCCTAGTGAGGGACATTTGACTTATGTCCTTGCTTCCCTCTTTAGGGACCCATCTTTACATATTACAATCAAACTATTATTTTAATCTAACTAACTCATCATAAGTATAAAAGCCTTTAAGTTTGATCTTAAGAATAATATTTCATTTTACAATATCTTTGAGTGAAAATTCTCCTAGTTCACTATATTATTACCAGCAGGTTATCATCACTATATGTCTAACCAAGTTACTAAAATATAGAAAACTATAAAAAAATAGATTGAAAAAAGGAAAAGGATAATATCTAAAAATATCTAAATAGACAACAAAAAAATAAAAAGATAAAAATTGAAAAAAAATTTTTCAGCTTTTTCTAAAAACCTGTTTCTTAAGACCTCTTCTTAATAAGAAATACTTGATTGAAATATTCTTTCTTTTTCTGACCATCTAAGGAACTTATCTATTCTTGATCGTGATTTCCTTCTTATATACCATCTGAAAAGACTTATTATCTAGTGGAAGCCTTTACTTCTAGGACATACTTGATTCCAACTTTCTTTAAGTAATGATTTTTTATCTATCTGTAGTAAAAAAGTGACTTATAATGGATCATAGGTTCTTATGTAATTTAGTAGAAACTGGATTATGTTATTTTAGTATAATACCTTCCAATAGTTATATCTAGTTAGAGAAATTTTACTGGTATACATCTTCTATTATTCAAAAGATCGGATTCCTTAATAATTCTTTTGTCTTGTAATAGTAAAAGGATTTTAAAAGTGGTGAGGATCTTCATCGATTATGATATCCTTTCATAACTTCTAGGGAAATATATTCTCAACTATAACCAAAAGGTTGGAGCTTAACATTGACTAGAAACCATTTAATTTTATTGTCTAATCAAGATAAAAATAAGTCCTTGATCTTAAACTTTACCTGACTGGAATAATAAAAGAAAAAAATCTTAGCTTAAACAAATAACAACTTTTTTACCACCTAAAGACTTGTTGCTTATATCTTATTGACCTCATAAAACTTGAGAAGTAAGTAGATATAAGGTACCAATCAACTCTTTCAATTCCCAATGACATTATTGGAATATGTGAAGTGATCAGTAGAAACTTGTTTATATTCAGTTACTAATGTGTTTCATGTCAACCAATCAGATGCCAGGTGATATTGTGCTATTAAAAATTCAGAATCAAATTGAAATAGGTAAAATTTTTCAAGAAAATCATAAAAAACAATAGATACTTTAAGAAAATACAAAACAGTATATGAGAAGATGAATAATAAACCTTCCCTTATCAACAAAACCTTTATTTCTTGTTACTTATAGCTTTGTAAGGTGACACTCTACTTGTCAATCTTTTTACTTTCTAGAACCTTCTTGTCCTTAGTAGAGGAAATATGTATTTGAGTTTTTTTAAGCCACTAGAGGTTCAAGTTTTTATTTAAAAGAGTTTATAAATAAGTAAGAGTGGGTAGGTGAGATAAATGAAGATAAGTTTCAGTTGTTTTAATGAAAGTATAAAGACTTTATTAGTAAGAAGTATAAAATTTCTTGTAAATATCTTTTTTATATATGGTCAGAGGATCAGCAAAAAGAGTTTTTAGTTATATTTATTTATATACAATATTTTCAAATTATTATTTTTATTTGAATTAATATTTATAGAAAATTTATTAATCTATTTTTTTTTTTTTTTAATACTGGCTTTAGTCAAGTTTATTAGTGAAGTTTTACTATATAGATACAACTGATCAGAAGAAAACAATGATAAGCTAGTAAACTAATGATAGGTTAAAACCCATTTCATGACTGAGCCATTTCCAAACAGAAACCTAATGAAGGGATCATTAGGTCAATAAAAATTTTTAAAGGGGGTTGGTGTGTATATCCAATCTAGTTTGTCTATTTTAATCTCAAAAGAATGAAAGAAGGATGTATGTTCATATATTAATCTTTTTGAATAATTATCTACTGCTAGAAAAAATAATTGGAACAATAGTTATACAAGGATCAATAGGGAGAGGGTTCTGCTCACATCTTGAAAGGACTTGGCAAAAGAGGGAAAATGGTAATCCATTATAAAATTGATACTTGAAACCATGTTATTACTGTCATTTCTTTACTATCAGCTGAGTACTCTTCGAGAACTTTATCGATCAAGAGTACAATATCTGTCCCTCAGTTGCTTTCAATACTTCCATATTATGGTTCTTATATCTTCCAATTTTGATCCTATGTCTTGTCTTATTCTATTTATGTTGGTCTTCTTTTTGATATTCCTTTAAATAACCAGACAAGTCAAGGGGGTTTTTGAGAGGTCTATAATTGGGTTGAAGAGAGTTGGAGATACGAGGTATGGAACCTTTGTTGTTCAATAAATCTGTTCTTACTTATCTATTATGATAACATCTCTATAAAATAAATTTTAATTTTTCTGGCATGTGCCTTTACTGGTCTTGATAAATGTTACTCTTAAAGTACTATCATCATAAAGAAGTTGATTTACTATACCATTTCATATTAACAATTCCTACCAGTGATTTCATTTTCAATTGGTACTAACGATCTCAAGAAATCTCTTAGTTTCTCAGTGTTTCAGGCTTATATACTATAAGTAGATGGTACACTTTCAAGACTTTGCCTTTATTTTATATCTTCTTGAGTAATTTGTTCTTCTTATTTTTCTAAGTAGTGGTAGATAGTTTTTTTAAAGATTACTCTCTTTCTTGATATTCAATAACATGTTAGAAGGTAGTGTCTGATGAGACACGTGAGTGTGACTAATAAGAACTTGTTTACATTCTTTTACTGACATGTTTTTCTCTAGCCAATCACTGCTTGAAAAACTTTGTGTTACTTAAAATTCAAGATTAGATAAAATTTCCCTGAAAAACTGAAAAAAAAACACTCTTAGAACAAAAATATGACAAGAGAGTGGATGGAAAATAAGTCTCTCATTCCAACAAAGCTCTGTATTGTTTCTCTAGGTAAATAGGTAGTAGCACTTTAGTTCTTCTTTTTTTCAGAACTTTCTTGCCATAGATAGGAAAGGTATATTCATGACTTTGATCACTGAAAGTCAGATTTTTGTTTAAAGAGAATGTTTACAAGAGAAAGGGGAAAGTAGAGATGACTCTTGAAGTGTTGTTTCAAGTTGGTTTAAGGAAAGTGGTAAGACTTTATTAGTCAAGAAATAACAAAAATTTCTTGCGAACATCTTCTTTATATATAATCAAAAAGATCAGTGAAAAAAGTTAATTGAGAAAATTTATTAATCTATAAAACTTATCTTTAATCTTTTTTTAAATCAATTTTTATGAGCTATAATTTATTTAAACTATTTAATATAATTGGTTTTACTTTTTTTTTTTTTTTAATCCTTTGTTAGACCAGTTATGTATGCTTTATTAAACAGTTGTAGATTATATATTATATATGTGATACTAAAGCTAAATCTTTGACTAACTCACTTGTCAAAGTTTTTATTCAAAACTCTAAGTGCAACTTCAAAAGTGATTTATCATTTTATTAGTAGTTTGGATAAAAATCCTTCCAACTTCTAATTTCATTATTTGCAAATTACTATAGCAGATCATTTTTTAAGATTTTGACAATGATCAAAATTTAATTATTTTGTCTTATACTTAATCATATTTCTTATAATTTCTATAAGGTTTTTATTTTCACTTTTTCTTTCATCTTCTCTTTAATGATTTCATGATTAAAATCTTCTTGCAAAGCATTTTATCTTTCTATTCTTAATTCTTCTTACATTTCATTCTTCTATTAATTTTTTGTGCTTGTTTTAATTTTATAATCTTTTTATATTTTATATTTCAGACTTGTTTATCGATCTGATTGCAAACCTTTATTTGTATTCTTAGAATCTATTTTTTTGTCATTGTTTTTATCTTCTTATCATGACGATCTAGATTAACAGCTTATTTGATTATATTATTTTTTACTAACTTTAGACAAAAATTAAATATGCTTGAATTGGTTTGCAAAGTTGCTTCTATAAGTTTGAAGGCTTATTTGTCTATCTTACCTTTCTCTTTTCTATTATTGATTGATAGTTATATCTCCTTTTTGTCTACTTCCCTTTTTCTATCTTGGTATAGCTTATCAAATTCTTAAAAAAATGTGTCAGATTCTTTTTTTTATATTATTCGAATCTTATTTTTGTAACCAGGATATTCTAGTAGATATTTGATTGTCTTATTTTGCTGATTGTATATTATACAACTTACTTGATTATATAAGTCAGATCTTCTTATTACTAGTTTGCTTAAAGTAGATTAGTTCATTATTGATCAATTTAATCAGAAAACTTTTTCTTTGTGAATCTTTGAAAGAGATATCCCATATACTGTTATCCTTTAATCTATTCTGTATTAAATCCCATAAATAGATTTGATATTATTAAACTTGGAGATATTATTTTGTCTCTATTCTATGTTGCTATATCTATAATAAGACAGTTAATCTTTTATTAATTTACTTAATAAACTGTTAGATTGAACTATCTATTATATTCTTTTGTCACAAAATTATTATAGATATCTTGCTTGATTTAAGGCTATTTTATTCTATTGCTAGAAGCTTTAATGTTTCTTTGGCTAATCGATCTGTTTCTTTATTCTATTAATTATTAAAGTAAGTTTTGACTTTGGTTAAAATCAGTTAAATATGCTTTTTCTTTACAGGATCTAGTATTCTTATTTATAATGATCAATTCTTTTCTTTTTATCATCTTTTGTATATTATACTTAGATTTTCCTTTTTGAGTTTTTTTTATTTGGAGATATAGACTTGACTATTGGTGAAGATTTCTACTATACTGTTTATTAGGACTACTAAAACTATTATAACTAGTGTCACCAGTTCTGCTTTTGTAGATAAGGGCTAGTTTTTAACTCCTATCTAAATTTACTTTCTTTTTTAGCTCCTTCAATTTGTATTCATATTACTTCCATTCTTGTATTTTCATTCCCATGATTTATTAAGGATCTATCAGAGCAAAAGGTTATTTCTCCTATGATCTTTAATTATACTAAAGAATTTTGAGTAAATAATCTTGATATACTTCTTGTTTAACATTGTCTCTAATTATTTCTTGTTCCTAGTCTCCTATTTGTACATATTCTATTCTTTCAATTTGATTATTTCTTTGGTCTTGGATTTTTGGAACTATATTTGTTATTATTATTCTATTAAGCTCAAGTAGAAAACAAGAAATCTTTAGCAATTGTTCTCCTCTAGTATTTTTTTTAGTAATTTAGAAATAATATAGTATAGATTATATTTGATTCTACTTACTTATATATTGCATTTATTTCTATTTCTATTGTTTAAAAAGTATTTTAAATATTTGATAAGAACTGTTTCTAGACTATCTTCTGTTTCATATTGACTGAAATAATAAATTGTGATATATCTTGGCTATTTTCTTGAATTAGTTTTCCCAACACTAGTTGTTGACTTTTTTTCTGTGTAACTATTCAAGTTTTCTTCTTTTTTGTTTTTGTTAAATTTAGGTTTAATATATTTTGACATCCATTTTTCTTTCCATTTCTTTTCCTAGAGTTTTATAAGGCCTTCTATACTTTCTTTGATTATAGTTCTTTACAAGATATTGTACTATTCTGAAATTGGGTCCTTGCTTGTGTTTTGTATAAGTTGAATTATTCTTTACTTTCTAAACTTTATGGATTTTGACTTATTAACTGATCTATATATATTAATCTATTGTTTCATTGACTTTTTATATTTTTCATATGTTAAATGTTCCTAAATTGAACTGTTGCCTTTGGTCTATTTGAAGATATCATTCCACTTCCAACTCTAAAAAATTATTCACAAGTTTTTAACTAGCTTAGGACCTATAATGTAAAATTTCTTTTATTATTAAAATAGTACAAGGATTTATATGAAAAAAAATTATGGGGCTCCCAATATTTAATTTGTATTTGTTTCAATTTAATAATCGTAATAAGCCCTGCTGGACCTTGATTGTTTATTCTATTACAGAGTTCTGTAATTTGGCTTTCTTTTTGGAGTGTCATATACTTTTGAGGTTATGTATTTTCAAATGGCAGATTATACTATTAGGAATAAATTTACATAAAGCTGTTTTATTTTAAAAGAGTTTGTAGTATACTGCTATTAAGTTATTGCATATTTTCCAAGACAATATGCTATACTGCATTTTGAACTCTATTCTTGAGATAAATACTCTATTTAGTATATAAAATACTTGCTTATTTGTTATCTTCTTATTTTTAAGAGTTCTGATAACAATATTAATTTCTTTTAATATCCTTTATTTAAGTTTTATTGCAGTTTTTTGATTGCCTGTTCAGATTTCTAGGAATCTTATTTGCTCTTCCCTATCTATTAATTCTAGCATAAACTTCTTTTGAATAGAAATTAGAATTATAGATAGTTACTAATATCAATTTATTACTATTAATCTGGGAGTTATATATTTGCTTTGTAAAAGATCCTTGTTGTTCTAAGATCTTTTCTATATCTTCTTTGAATTTTGCTATTCAAGTTGTATTATCTATAAAGGTTATAATCACATGTTATGATTCTAGCCTCTTAGTGGTATCACTATTTAGTTAAAGATTCTATGAGATTACTATTTTATATCTATATTCTTTATTTTCTTGGATTTTACATTGCAAGAAGTTATAGAAAATTTTTCATATCAATGGCAAGATAGGTTCTCCTTGATCAATTTCATCTTCTGTCCTTATCAGTTCTATAAGATTATCCTCAAATATTACTTTGAACTCTCTATTTTTGAACAGGTTCATTATAATCTTGATGAATCTTTTAAATACTTATATTCTTTTTACTGTTTTTGTTAGCATTTCCAAATTGATAGTGTCATATGCCTTGGCTGTGTCTTGAAAAAGTATCCATAGCTCTTTTTTATTTTTTCTTGTATTTTTGCAAATGTTATTAAGAATTTGAATAGATTTGCTATACTTTTTTCTAGTAATCTTTATAATTGGAACCTCTAAAGATATTGTTGATCTTGCAGATATTTTCTATTCTAGTGATTAAAATTTTAATAAAGCACTTTCTGGTAACTTCCAATAGTACTATTGATCTTGTATTTGTTAATTTGTATTTTCATGATTTTGATTTAGTTATTTTTTTTTTTTTTTTTTAAAGCTGGTTTAGCCCCCAGTTGGTCTTTTATTTAGCTTTTACTCAGATATTACATTATGCTATCTATTTCAGAGCTAACTAGAAATCAGACTATACTAGCATGTATGTGAGATTACTATAAAAGATACCTTCTAGATCAGATCTCCGGATGGACCTCTGTGGCTTGTTGCCTTCCTTTCAGAAAACTAACCTGACTAAGCTGAGTTAGCTCTATTTTCCTTAAGTTTTTGTGAGAAAAGAAAATTAAAAGTTTTGGTTTTCTTCTAGTCCAAACCAATTTCATTTGTTGGTTTCCCTGGTTGGTCTTTTTGCGAGTTCTGGCTCCATTTGCCTCTTGCTCTCTTTTTCAATTTGGTGATCCCTTAGGATCTTTCTTATTCTTCGGTTGCCTCGCATCTCTGTAGCCAGGTTTCTCTTGTGAGGTTCTGTATTTCTTTGAAGTACTCTAGGAGTGTATGCTTGGCTTTCTTTTTCTTAAAAATTCTGGCCCACTCATAAATCATATTTGCAATATTCCTGGGAATTAGGCTCCTAGATATCATGTTAATCCAAGTGTATTATACATTATATTCAGCCTTCTTGACTCATTTCTGGACTCATGGTTTACTTTATTTCTCTCTACTTTGGAGGTAATTTGATATAATCTCTAGCATGCACAGATTAATTCAAGTTTCTTTGTATGTGAGGACATATGTTTGGTTTTCAACAGCCACATTGCACCTGACGCATCTGTTGGATTTGTATAAATTCCTTCTTCTAGAATGTAGTTTAACCATAGTCGGTAACTCCTGTACCCAGGACTTCAATTTGAAAGCCCTACGTTGATAATTCTCCATGTCTGTCGGGCCTGCAGTTATCCTTTTGAAATGAAGGTAGTCCATCATTGCTTCCCAGTCAATTCCATTGTTAAGTAGCGTGAGATCCTGATTCCTCTCTAAACTACATCAGTTGGTGACCTACTTGTTTCTGAAATGGTTACGGACGGCTTCCCTGGCATTAAAGTTGGTGATCCTATCCTTGTACACTAGCACTAGTTCTTTCCTATTGAGTGGTGTTATGTCAAGACGTATGGTTTGCCATTTAGATCTTGCTCGCTTGGCCTTGCCATCTACTTTGGCGATGGTCAGGTTACTATTCCTTTGGATCTTTTCAACTTTGATCTTGATATTTTTTAGCTTTGCAAGATCTTTTGTATATTCTGTGAGTCTCGCTATCTTG
>CAJVPT010003962.1:0-14263 GCA_910592055.1 Acaulospora colombiana
CAGAACGAGAAATATTTCATCAAGTCGAATTATGTCATTAAGCAACAATCAACAAAATCTGAAATTGAATGATGCAAGTTCTGAAAATGATGAATCTGAAGTTGATGATGATGAAGAAATAGATAATATATTCAAAGATTATTCAATATTAAAATATGAATTTTCATCAAATTCTAGCAAATTTTTGGATAGTCATTTAATGTGGATTTTGTTGTGCATTATGAACTATAGAATTCGATTTAATTTATCAAATAGTGTAACAGATGCACTACTAAATTTATGAAATTGGTACTAATTGAAATTGGTGGTGAAGAATTTGAGCTCTTTTATAGGTTTTTGTATATCACTAACAATAAACTTGGATTATCAGATCAGTTCATTAGTTTTGTGATATGTTAAAGATGCCACAAATTATATAGACAGGATGATGTTCTTGGTTTTCAAAAAAACAATCAGCTATTGATCATGAAGTGTATTCATATTAAATTTTCCAATTCAGCAATAAATGAAGAAAAACTTGCAATTTTTCACTGTCTACATAATCAGAATTATTAAATAAAAATGTAATTAATCAGTCCAATTTAGTTTTTTCATATTCTACTATTTGGTATTAATTGTTGCAAATATATCAAAATCTGAATTTTGAATCTAATCTTTGGCATTGCATAGATCGATCAAGTATTGATAAACTTCTTTGTGATATTTATGATGATAATATTTGGAAAACTTTTAAAAATGAAAACTCAAAATTATTTTTTAGCAAAGAGATAGCTAATTTGCATTTGGTATTGGTGCTAAATATCGATTGGTTTCAACCATTTGATAATAAAGTGCATAGTATTGGAGTTATATATGTGGCTATCACAAATTTGTTACATTAAATATAATTTAAACATGAAAATATGTTGATTCTTGATATATTATCAGGTTCTAGTAAACCAAGTTTATATCAAATAAACTATTACTTTTGTCCAATTGTTGATGAATTGATGCAACTATGTCAAGGAATAAAGCTTGATTCAACTGTCAAAAATGAAGAGAAAAAAATAATTTGAGTGGCCTTAATTTTAATTTCGTCAATATTCCTGTTGCACGAAAAGTGTATGAATATATTTCGACACTAGTGACATGTCATCATTGCAAAAAGAATACCAATTATAAAAATAATCATTATAATTTTAATAATATAGAGGATATAAATAAATGGTTTATACCGAGAGATTTGGCAGCACATAAATGAGATTCTATTGAATGGATATGCTGTAGCTCAAATGCAGCACGAAAACATTTTATCAGTAAGAATCATAACAGATGGTCTGAATTCTTTTGCCTACCTTATTTTGATTCAATTTGAAATTTAGTTATCGATTCTATGCACTGTTTTTTCTTGAATATTGGTAAATGGCTCATTAAATGAATATGGATTGAAGAAAAGATACTAATAAATAATACATTGAATGAAATACAATCAATGATGGAAATTTTTCAAGTGCCATCAGATATTGATCAAATTCTGAAAAAAGTAAATAGTGGCAAAGGATTTTTGAACTTTATTACTGATCAGTGAAGAAATTTTTTCACAATATATGCAACCATCATTCTATGGAAACATCTTTCAGATATGGATCATTAAATTTTAATGAATTTTGTTAATATTTGTCAAATTTTAGTATATCAAATTTAAAATGAAATTTGTTAAATAAGGTTTACAAAAGATTAATCATAATGATTAAACTAATAAAATGAAAATATGTGGAAAAAAATTACTTTAAATCTTCATCTTTCATTATATTTATATAAATGCATATATAATTATAGGCCATTGTATGTATTTTGATACTTTTCATTTAAAAGGATAAATGGTATATTAGGAGGTTTTTTGAACAAATTTAATATTCGAAAGTAGAATTCTAATAAATTTTTAATCTAAGTTTATTGCCTAATAGTTACCAAAATATTGAACTCAAATTAATGTGAAGATTGTAAATGATCATTGAATTATTAATCTAATCATATCCTATTCTAATAACCAGGAGCTTAAAATTTTAAATAATCGATCAAATATCAGCTCAATTTCTAACTAGATTAGTTTTTAACTAACAAGTTATATTGATTTTTAAACAACACATATAATATTCACAAAACAATAATCAATGAATCTGTATATTTTCCAAGTAAACTTTTGCATTCGAAAAAATCAAATTTAGAGATATCTACTGAAATATTAAATCTATTAGTCAAATACTATGAGGTATCTTATAAAACTATGGACTTTCAAAGACTATTTACAAAAGATAATGAAAATTTGATAATTATTTAGAATAGAGCAGATCAATAAGGTAGATACCAAATTGGAAGTGAAATATTCAATTTTGTTATGTCCTCATTAAATATTAAGGGCTCATTTATATTAGCTAGATTCATGAATTACAATGAAAATGTCAATTTATATCTGAAACAAGTTCAATTCTTCTTTATACATTTGATAAACTTTCTAAATAATGTTATTAAACATCGATTGGCCTTTATTCAGTGATACAAACTGGTTAATTTGGCAAAAAATAGATTTTATTTCAGATCTGAAAATAACACAAATGTTGAATTGTGGAGTACTGAATTTTATTTAGTTAGACGTGAATGCATAATTCCTATTAATAATATTTTTAGCCAATTTATTCCATTTATATATAGAACCTCAAATTAGTAAGACTCTCACAAATATTTAACTGTAATTTCTTTAAATTATAAATATAATATATAATTAAAATTCAGCAAATGTGCAAATTTTGGTGAATATCTAATAATTTTTGGGACAAATTTTTAATGAAATATATAGTAAAAATAGTGCAAATATGGTAGATAATACTGAATTACATAGTAAAAATTGATTGGTGATTTATTTATGCCGAATTATATAGTAGAAATTATTTGATAACTTATTTATACCAAATTATATATTGAATTATATGGTAAAAATTGATTGATACTTTATTTATATCATTAATATGTCAAATTATTTATTTTTTTGATTAATATTATATGAGTGACATTATGTCAAATAAATATTTTTTGACTAGTATAAGAAGGCTTAATAAATCTATCAAAAAAGAAATAGCTTCTCCCAAATTACAAAAGAAAATTCCAGAGCTGTTATCAAAGATTATTGAAATAGAGCATAGCTTTAGAATAATATGTAAGAAGAAAAAAAGTCTTCATATCAAAAACCAAATTAAAGAAGTCTTAGAAAACAAACAAGAAGATCTCAAGTTCAACCAAAAATAGATGCTAAGCTCAATCTTGAACCACAAAAGGCTAAGAATTACATTAGATCAAATGTTAATTAAGAATCAAAAGGAGATAGAATATATAACTACCAATCTACAAACTATCAAAAAAAAGATTGAGAACTATTATAAAAGAACTTTCAAATAAAAGAATGTCAATTTTGAAAGCTTGGATCCTTATTAAAAAAAAAATATCAATCTAAATAGTGGATTGATACAATATGATATTTATCACTAATATAAAAATCAAAATAGAAAAGCTTGAAGCTATTTTGTAATATCTCATAAACAATAAGGTAGCCAATCCCTTATATATAAGTTATAAAATGCTCAAGTACTTAAATATTAAAGGAAAAGGGTCTTATACTTGTTGTTTAACAAAGTTTTAAATACTGAATAGATATTTGAGAAATAGAAAATAGTGATATCTATTCCATTTCTAAACCCAAGTCTTGAAAATGTCAACTAAGCAATATCAGATCTATTGTTCTTTTATAAATAGCTCACAAATATTTCACCAAAATTCTCACCAATCATTTATCAAGGATATATAAACAATATAAAATTCTTAAAGGTTCAAACTTTGCTGGCTTATTAGAAGAAAGTACAATAGAACCTATTTACCTACTAAATAGTATATATAAAAAAGAAGAAAAAAAGAGAAAGAACTATAGATCCTCTTTCAAGACACTATTAAGATATATGACATAATATCTCTGTTTATATTTAAAAAAACCATAGATCAGATTTAAATTCCTACAATCATCAAAAAGATCATAATAGATCTTTTCAAAAACAAAAGTTATAATATTATTCTTCCCAATGAAATTTCTAGTCCAATAGTTATAGAAGATAATACAGATTAAAGAGAAACAATCTTTTCACTGTTATAGAGAATTTTTTATGATCTGCTGCTATGTAAAATTCAAAATAATACTGATTTGAATTATACTATGGAAGAAGAATAGTCATCCAACTTTCACAAATCTAAGGAAAAGGTTAAGCTCTCCTCAAGACAGGCAATGATAGTTTATATAGATAATACAACATGGATTTCCAAATTCAAGAAAGACTTGGAACGTAATTTGAAAGAAGCAAAAAAATTCTATATAACAAATGACTTACAAATTAATGCAATAAAGTCAGTTCTCCTTACTAGTAACCAAAATTCTTAAGATCCTGGAAAGGTTCAAATTGAAATTAAGAATAGTGTGATTAATGAAATTGACAAAAAAAATCAGGTCAGATTCCTTGGTATCTGGTTGGAACCAAAACAGAAAAGTTAGGATATGATTGATCTAATAAAATCAGAAATTAAAATAGTAGTTCAGGTAATATCTAAGAAGAAGTTGACAGAAAAACATGCTCTTTATATTATTAATAGAATGCTGATCTCTGGAATAAAATATAGAATGCAATCTATATACCTTAATGAGAAAACATGTGATGAACTCACAACTATGTTTAGAAAGGTTTTCAAGAACAAAGCACTAATCTATAAAACAATATCAAACAGTTGCATCTATAATAAAGAAATATACAGTCTTAAAAGTATCTAAAAAATACAATTGAAAAGCCATATATTAGCCATATTTTGTCAGCTCAACAATAGTAAGGCCTTTAGTTTGGCTTCCATAATCTGGTTAAAACAAAGTTAGATCAAAAGCTAGAAACTTGAAAATATCTTAAATAATCTTGTGAACTTACACAAGATAATCAAAGAAAACCTAATAGCTGCAACATTGGTCCTGGACAAAGACCTACTAATTATTTTTCAAAATTGAAGATAAAAGAAAATCTTTAATTATCAGGAAGATATTTTATCTATTAAGGCAATACTGCAAAATGGTAGAGAATATAAAAAAGCTATTCCATCACTTCGTAAATACAAGATCATGTTCCTAGATCAAATTATCAATACAACTACAATGATACTCAAGAAATAGAGTATAATTCATATTCTCTTTAGTAAATGCAAAGGTCTAATCCCCTCTTAATACAAAAAGGTTCATGAAAAGATGACAGAGAAGCATAATCTTCTAAGGTATTCATTATACAAATTAGATTGAACAGGCTAAAATATTCAAATTGAAGCTTTTTTAGTATATCCAGATAGAAGGAAAATATACTGGGTAGCATGCTCTAGTTATCCAACTGACATATTGATAAAAACATTATTTTTAAACAACAAAATTCAGTTTGCTTCATATCAGTTGATATATAATTCTACCAATAACCTGACTCTACTTCAACCAGATAGATTATTTCAAATAACAGAAGTTAGTATATCACAAGTTTCTTTTTTTTCACAGTCAAACAAATATGAAAATTTGAGAAAAGAAAAACAAGTTCTCCTATCAAACAATCCCATAGATTGATTAATAGCTATAAGACAACAAGCAATAACTCCACTAATACAGTATCTAAATCTGAAGTAAAAATTCAGATAGAAAACTGAGAAGCCATACTAATAAGACAAGCCATCCAATCAGAAGAATATATAGATAAACTTACAGATGTTCTGAAATATAATAGAAGGTGTATAGTCAATCAATTTACTTTCTATACAGATGGATCTTATAAAAAAGGGACCAAAGACAATAAGCTTGAAATGGGTTTGGCCTTAGTTCTAATAGAAAACAACAAAGTTATGAAGAATTCTTAGCAGGAGTATTAATATAGCTATCAGCAAGCAAGACAGAAACATATGCCCATTCTAACTGCAATATATATAGTTCCTCAAAATACAATAGTCTCAATCTTCTTTTATTGTAATACTGTAGTTAAAGCATAAAAGTTTATCAGTTCACAAGTGGAAATATCAACAAAGAGATAGACAAAAACTATTAATTGGCTATTATAAAATAAAATCAAAAACCTAGTTAAAAAGAAAGATCTTATCTTGAAAATTATAAAGGTCAAAACCCATAGGATTGATAAGTTCAATAATCAAATAGATCTACTTGCCAAACAAGCTAAACATAAAAATTTAATAATCTGATAGTAATTACAATGGATCGAATCAGATCAGATTTTAACTAGATTCGATCTGATCTGGTTTTTATAAATACGAATCAAATATAGATCTGATTCATTTTAAACTAATCTGATCTGATTCGAAACCATAACAATTTGATCTGATCCAATTCGAATTTGAATTTGATTCAATTCAATTCAATCTGAATCTGAATCTGAATCCGATTTGGATTTGATGCAAAAACAATTTGAAACCAATTTAATACATTTTGAATCTGATTTAAAGCATATTCAACTATAACTGCTTTAATTTAACTAAATTAAATTAAATATGTTTAAATTAATCTAGTTTTATTTTAATAAAAAAAATTTTAACTAGTATATTTTCTTTCAGAAATATTTTTTAACTTTAAATTTAAAAAATTTTTTTTTTATTAAATTTAAATAAATTTATTTATACAACCCATGATCGTTCATTTGCTTTTATATTAATGTACTCTCCTCTATAGTCAGTATTCTTTAAAATAACTTGATTTTCTATATTGTTTTTTTCTTTATTTTTTATTATCGATGTTTCAAGTACTTGTAAAGCATATTGATCAGTTAATAATTGATTATGTTGGTAATTTATATGATATGCTTCTTCTTTACCTTTCCTCCATTTTTTTATAGCCAATATTATTTTTTTGATCAAATTTTGAGACAACCCATAAGTTATACCTTCCATCGATAATACTGTAGTACTATGCAATTCATTCTCTAGCCAGCAATAAAGAGTATTTTTCTAGTAAAAATTGTGGCAATTTTAATTTATTAATACTTAAATTTTTAATAATTTGTAATGTTTAAAAAATACCTGATATTTCAACTTTAATTCTCCATTTAATTATATAAAAGTTGCCTCTATCAAAATCCCCTTTACTGCAAGCAAATTCTTTATCATTAACAAGTCATATTCCTCTTAGGCAAGTAGTTGCAATTGCATGGTTTAAAAAATTAAAGTCGGTGTGAGCAAATTTGCTATATTTCTAGACTATATAAGCCTCACATAGACTTAAAAGATGGTTTAAATATATTTTTTTATTATCGAAAGAAACTGTAATTCCTTTGTCAGTAGCATCATATTTGTTGTCATCTAGCCAGAGTAGATTATAATTTTCTATTTTTTTTTGCATACTTGTGGTCACATCTTCAAGAAATTTTTTTTTTTTTTTTTTTTTTTTTTTTAATGCAACAAAGTCATACTTTATTGATTTAATTGGTGTAATAAAGTAAGGAAAAATTTCTAACTTCTATATCTGATTTACTTCTCAAATAAAGTGAAACAATAGGATAAGAATCCACCTTGTGGCTATTGCTACCCCATTAAAACCAGAGAAACTAGTATAAGGATCACTAGTGCTAATACAAATTTTTGATTCCTCAAACAGAGAAGTTGAAAAGAATTATGTTTGAATCTATGTCTACCACAGACTATTTGATCTATTTTACTATTATGCTTGATATCCTACTTTATTATCTCTATTTAAAAAAAAAAAAATAAAGATAAGGCTATATAAATTTAAATAGGAATAAAAACTTTATATTATAAAAAAGGCACTAAAAAGAAGAGGGGAAATGGTTTGATTATAGGTGACTTAGAAATATGTTACTATTACCATTAATAATCACAATGGATCAAATCAAATCAGATTTTAACTAGATTTGATTCGATCTAGTTTTTATAAATATGAATCGGATATGGATTTGATTTATTTTAAACTGATCCAATTCGATTTGAAACCATAACAGTTTGATTTGATCCAATTCAAATCCAAATTTGATTTGATTCAATTTGATCTAATTCTGAATATGAATATGAATATGATTTGGATTCAATGCAAAAACAATTTGAAATTGATTTGATATATTTTAAATTAGTTTTAAAGTATGTTCAACTATAACTGCTTTGATTTAATAAATTAAATTAAATATGTTTAAATTAATTTGACTTTATTTTAATAAAAAAATTTTTAACTAGTATATTTTCTTTCAAAAATATTTTTTGATTGTATCTCAATTTTACTATTGATATCTTTGCTGTTATCATTATTACTATCCACCTGTTTCTTTTTTTTTTTTGATTTTTCTAAATAGAATTAATAAGAATTAATAACATAATCTGAACTCAGATTTTGTTAAATTGAATATACCTATATTATCCTTGCTATATTTACTATCATCATTGTTGCTACCTATCTGACCTTTCTCTTTTCTCAATTCGTCTATTTTAGTAAATAGAATTAATAAAATAATATAAGTCATACTCAAATTATACTAAATTGAACATATCTATATTGTCTTTGCTATATTTATCATTGCTTTTGCTATTTATCCATCCTTTCACTTTTCTTGATTCACCTATTTTAACAAATAGAATTAGTTAAGTATCATAAGCTGAACTTGAGTTATGTTAAATTGAACATAACTATATTATCTTCACTATATTTCTCATTATCACTGTTGCTATCCATCCACTCTTTTACTTTTCTTGATTTGTCTATTTTAGCAAATAGAATTAGCTAAGTAACATAAGCTAAACTCAGATTGTATTAAATTGAATATACAGTATCTATATTGTTCTTGCTATATTCATTATTATTGCTGTTACTATCTGCCTATTCTTTCTTTTTTCTCGATTTACCTATTTTACTATTTACTTGCTTTTTCGATTCATTTATTTTACTATTCAATCATTTTTTTGATTCATCTATTTTAATAGATATAATTAATGAAGAAACAAAAGCTGATCTCAAATTGCATTAAATATACATATGCATATACGTGTATTCAGTTGAATAGACTCCATCAATTCAGTCCTATACGTTAAATCTAAAAATTTGATTATTAGTATAACTTTTTAAAAAAATTATTAATATGCAATTTTTTTTTTTTTACCGATATATTGGATTAACCATATCAATTTATTTGTGCTTGAACCAATTTCCATTATAAGAATTACAAATAAAATTAGTTCATACCATGTTCAATTGATAATTATAAACTAAAAAAAAAATACATACTCAAAAATTCTTTATATTTCACTTTCAGATTTTCGTTATCTATGCTTACATTGTCACTTATCTCAAAAACAGTGTCTAGCTTTTTTGAAATTTCTTTTTTTCTAATATCTATAACAGAAGCAGCAAATGTGAATTGTTTTCAAGTACTATCAGTATATGTAACTTCTATCCCATTATTAATAAATTTGACTTTATAAATATGCCGATTAAAATTATAAAGAGAGGCAAAGTATAATAATCATATCAAATCATTATCAGTTAAAAAAAAATTAGAATTATTTATTCTTAAATTTAAATATTCAGCAAAAACTAAACTCAGCATATGCAAAAGAAAAATATTTATTTATCCATAATTAAGTGATAATAGAAAGGGAGAAAGAGGAGTAAGAGATAAAGGATTAAAGAAAAAAAAAAAAGAAGAAGTTATATTTATAGATACCATAATTACGTATTATATATAATTGCTGTCTACTAATTATATCAATTACGTATTATATTATATCAGTTTGATTTTAATTTTCTAAATAGTTCGATTTAAATGAAATTAAATAATTATATAACAATTTATATAGACTGGTATATATCTAATTTGAATTATATCAGGTTTGATCTGAATCTGATTTGAATCTGATCGAATTTGATCTGAATCTGATTTGAATCTGATCGAATTTGATCTGAATCTAATTTGAATCTGATCGAATTTGATCTGAATCTGATTTGAATCTGCTAATTTTGTAAATTTAAAATTCGATTTGATCTAAATCTGATCAGATTAAAAATTTTAAAATTTGATCTGATCCAATTTGTATTTGATTCATGGATCAATCAGATTCAGATCAAAATTGTGAACACTAACTACTATATTGATACTATAGACTAGTTACTCTTTGAGGACTTCCTCAGTTCAGGATGCAGTGTATGTTCCTTCACTGCTTTTAGTATTTCTATGTTGTAAACCTTGTTTGCCAGTTCTTTACCTTTTCCTTTCATATCCTATTCAATATGGAATCTTTTACTAATGTTTTTCTGGGTGATGATAAGTTGGGGGTTTCAAAGAATTCTAGGACATAGGGGAAGATAAATGGATACTGAGATAGTTAGGGACCCATTGTCTAACAATCTATCCTTCTTTACTATTGCAATAACTCCAACCTAGAAAGAAGAATCTTGATACTTCTGATATGTATCTTGTTGGACTTGATAAATATTATATTGTTTTTCCAAAGTACTATTATCTGTAGAGATTGAACCATTGTTTAATATTCCAGCATAATATATTCTTCAATCACTTGACTGCATGTTGATGTTGATTATTAAGTATGAATGATCCTGAGATCTTCCTGATCTTCCAATATTCTTGCTGATAAAGAATAGGTATAACACTTTTAAGGCATCATTCTTGTTCTATATTTTTTTGAGCCTTGTCTTCATTCTTCTTTCTTAATAGAAAAGAAAGGAGGGTATGTTCTTCTCTTTCACTTAGTCAAAGATATAGAAGTTTACAGTGTTCTTATTCACCCGTACCACATAATAATGACTTATGATGGATCTTAGATTCTTATAGATCTGAGGAAATGCATTAGAACACATGGAGTGATCAATGGAAGTTTGTTTACATCTTTTATTAATATAAAATTTCTATCCAATTATGGTAAGAGAAACTTTATGTTATTCAAAATTCAGGGTCAAACTGAAATAGACAAAATTTCTCAGAAAAACTCAGAAATAAACATTATTAGAGTGCAACAGGTGATAAAGAAAGTGGGAGAGGAGTCTCTTATTATAAACAACACTCTGTATTGTTTTTCTATAGTGTAAAATGACTGTATACTAGTTTTTTTTCCTTTCAAACCTTTTTTGCCATTGGTAAAAAGGGTATTGCTTGACTTTTTGGTTACTAGTAGTCAAGTTTTTGTTTGAAGAGGAGTAATAACAAGAGGGGGGTATAGGGAGGACTCTTGAAGTTTCTTTCAAGTTGATTTAAAGAAAATAGTAAGGTTATATTAACAGATAAGTATAAAACTTCTTGTGAATATCTTTTTTATGTGTGGTCAAAGAATTAGTGGAAAGAGATATTGATTACATCTTTAAGAAATATATGCATGGTATAGTTGAAAAGAAAACTGTTCATTGCTACAACTTTCTCTTTTTGCAAATATTGTTTTTTGAACTCTTGTAATTCAATAGGTATATTATGTATATGAATAAATATTTCACTTTTTCTTGTTGAAAGATATCTGCAAACATTAATATTAATTAAAGTTTTGAAAATTAAAAACTTAAGTTTAGTTAAATATATATCCTGCAGCTATTAAGATATCTTGATTCAATTCTTTAATTTCTGATGATCAGGCAACTTTTCAGTGCAAAACAAACATGTCAATAATTGTGCTTTTCATGAGTTCAAGTACATCTGGATCAATATAATTTTAGTATATAGCCAGTATTACCTTGTTAAAGGCTCTATCATAAACTATTATTTCTTTATTTTTTATTATTATTATCAAAAGACAGGAAGCAGCATTAATTACAGGTATATGAAAAGGCAAAGGGTTTGTTTTTTTAAATATTTACTTTCCTTTTATTTTTTTTTCATTATAACCAAGGAAGGAATCAAGATATATCATTTTTACTGTATGTACCTCCTCAAGATACCTTTGAGTCAATAAATTTTTTTTGACTTGTAATTTTATTAAGTTAATATAGTTACAAAAAAGTTGCAAAAATTTTAACTTACAAAATTTTTATAGGTCTTTTTTTGGATTTTTTTGTATCATCAATGTCAACCCTCAAAGCAGTAGCAGTATTTTTCAAATCATTATCACAAGTAATCAAGAATCTTGAAAAATCTCTCCACCAGTTGATCTGATATTGTTTTATTGTTAATAAACTTGAAAATATATACAAGTATTTTTTATTATATTTATATTCTGATAAGTATTGATGTTAGAATCAGAAATGGCTAAACAAATATTCAACAAATGATGTATTGGTTCACTTAAAAATGCAGCATATTATATTGGGTTATTGTATTTTTGTGATACAAGAAAATGGAGAGTAGTAACAAAGGTTTCTAAATTGAGACATTTAAAATTAGCTTAATATATATAATACCCTACTAATGTAAAACAAAAATCAATAGCCAAAAATAGCCTATTGTTAATAAAATTCCACATACTGACCCAGGGTTTTCCACTGGCAACAAATGGTATCGACTGGTACTTATAAGTAGTGTTTGATAACAAGCCTGCCTACACTAGTCCAGGGTTTTCCACTGAAGATATAGGCACCCTTACTGCACTATTCATATCCCAATATCAATACAGCAAAGGCTACTAGTCCAGGATTTTTCACTGGAGGTAGCATCAATACTACATCGACACTTGCAAGCAATATATTGTACTAATATGGGCCTGTCTGGACTAGTTTAAAGCTGCCCTCTGGAGGTATATAGCATGCTTAATCGATACAATGTATAAAGAGTATATCAATTTAAAAATTTTCTCCACTCTCCTTTTGTAGAAAAGAATCAATAATTTTTTGCAGCTTTTTGACTTTTGTTGACTTGGTTCATACTAGTTTAATAGTGTTATTATCAATACTGGTAGCAATAAAGTAACATTAGAGTATTACAACATCGATAAATGTTACTTACTTGTTTATGGTATAAGCTAAAAGCTTGTAATCAATTACAGCTGAGGTCGAAAAACTGAAAAACGAAAATAGAAATTATAGTTAGGACTAGCAGTAATAAAATAATAATAACAGCATATACAGTCTAACAAAGCATTGCTCACTTGTGGTTATAGAATATAAAACTTATAGTCAACTGTGGATCAATAGTTGAAAGGTTAGAAATCAACAAAGTTAAAGCTGGCTATTAAATAATCATAAAATATAAAAAAAAAAAAACAAGTATATATGTCAAGCAAAGCTATAACAAGTTGGTAAAAATATAAGAGTAGCTAGAGTATTGCTTATACTGGTCCGTAGAAGGAACTGTTTAGTAGCAATGATAAAATCAATCACTATAAATCGATCATAATTTTTTTTTTATAAATCGATTACATCCAATCAAATATCTCAAATTTTATACAGATTTATATCTATATTTGTAATGTTGATCTACTATATTATCAGTTTTTAACCTCGCAAACTGGTTCAAGTACTCTCAACTTTTGCACAGGATTAGTAGAAAGTGATACAATCAAAGAAGCTGCTAACCTAAACTGTTATAGAAAGAAGCTGGGAACAATGACAAAAAAATAGATTCTAAAAATACAAAAGAAGATTTGCAAACAGATCTGAAAACAAGTCTGGAACGTGAGATGTGAAAAGATTATAGAATGGGAACAAGAACAAAAAATTGATAGAAGAGCAAAATATAAGAAGGCCCAGGAAGCAAGAAGGCAGGACCTGCAAAACAATCCTAGTCATAAAAGCACAAGGCAAAGAGAAAAAGTGAAAGAGAGAGAAAACAAAAACTTGGTAGAAATTATAAGAAATGGAATTAAATATGGGATGAAGTGGTTGGGGTTTTAATCCTTGTCAGAACATCATACAGTGATTCGCAGTAGTGACCTGCGGACGATAATGTTAGAAGTTAGAAGAGTTTCCACCTGAACTACTAACAGAGCGATAAATCACTTCCGAAGTTGTACTTAGAGTCCTAGATAAATAGACTTTGACAAGTGAGTTAGTTAGAGATTTAGCTTTAGCGGCACATATATAATGTATAGCTTACAATTGTTTAATAAAGCACACATAACTAGCCTAACAGAGGGTTATATTAAAAATATATATATATATATTATCCGTTTTTAACAATTATAATTTTTAACAATTATGATTGAAATAGATAAACACTCTTTCCGCTGATCCTAAATTTCCTTAAAAAAATTTCCTTTTTCGGTAATTTTCTTGGAAAACTCAGAAGCCAGC
>CAJVPT010003963.1:0-14260 GCA_910592055.1 Acaulospora colombiana
GCTAGTTAAAGTTTTAGCTTTAGCGATTCATACTATATGTACAGCTTACAATTGTTTAATAAAGCACATATAACTAGTCTGATAAAGGGTTTAAAAAAAAAAAAAAGTATACATTGTTTTACTAATTTTTTTTTATTCTTTTTTTTAAAAAATTTTTAGAAAAAAGAAAAGAAACTTGTAAATTGTTTTACAATTAGAAAAAGGAATCCAATATCAACTTTACACAACTAACAGTTAGGTTAGTTCAAATTAATATATTTCTTTACACCAAAGAAATCCAAGAAGCAATTAAGTTTATCTAATAAATCAAGTTGCTTCAGTTACTTAAAAGCTCAAAAGAATATCAAAGCTTTTTAAAGACAAGACAATTTAAATATATATACATATATCAATAATATATTTTTTCTTTATCTTGTTACATAAATACAAATAAAAAAAAAGTAGACTAGCAAAACAAGTATATACATAAAAGTGATAAACAAAATATACACATATACATATATAATAACTTGTAATCTAAACAAGTTGATCAATATTTTATATAAGCACAATAGCAACTTTCAAAATTAAAATAGGATCATTAACATAAATAAATAAATATATCAGAACAACAAATAAGATTTTTTTATATTATCCAATCAAAATATACAATATAAATAACAATAATTTCTGAAAGATTTATCTGTAACCTAAATATAGATTACTAAAAATATAAATAAGTAATCATATAATTTATCAATAAATTTGAGTTAGCAGCAAATATAAATAAAGTACAATGTATATTGAAAATAGTTATTAAAAAAAAGAAAATATAGTAAATATTCTAATTAATCTTTCAATAAAATATAATGAAAACTCATACACTGGTTCACTCTTTTCTATTTTCCTATGGCGCAGTAGCATAAACCATAAAAACACAAGAAATAGTTAAAAAATGGAGTGACTCAAAAGACTACAATACTCAACCAGCAGGTCCAACTACAATATCGACAAGCTCACTAGGGGCACAGCTAGCCCTATCAGCAAAGAAATATACAAAAAACTTGAAAAGAAACCCAGTATCAAATAAACAGCTTTGCAAAAACAAACTATCCCTCTATTCCTCAGCACCTTATAAGCAACAACTCAAGACAATGACACTACCACTGGAACAATAGAAGATACCAATACAGAAAGAACTCAATACACCTGGAGCGAACAGGTAGAAGAGAAGCAAAACATATATAACAAGGCACAGTACAATACAGAAGAAACATGGTGCAAAACTGACGAAAACCCCCCAGCAAAGGGTAAAGTAATAGCAACTGACAACCTCAAACCAGCAAGAGCTGATGACTCAGACATCGAGATGGACTTTGATAACAACACCTCTCGTCAAGAGGAGCAAGACTAGCAAACCCAAGGAAAACATATGGAAAAAGAACCAAGACAAGGGAGCAGACCAAGACTCCGCTCACTATTCGATAGAAATATTAGGTATGGTAGAGAAAGAATAAAACTCAGAATCAAAGCAGACTTACTACCAAGAGACTTGATAGGAAAAAAAATCACCTTCCTCACCAAGGCACTCAACTCCTCTGAAGGACTTCTCACAATCCAAAGTGAATGAATAGAAGAGATTGATTATATCACTACCATTTTCAGAGACCATCACTTTGTAAAAACAGCTGGTAACATAAGCCTTATCGAAATAAACAATACCAAACTCATACCACTTCTCAAAATAATAAGCAGACTCAATAAGGAAATAAGTATCAGGGTGTGGGACATCCCCCTGAACACTAAGTTCATTGATGTGCAACAAATATTCATCAAGTTCGGACAGATAACCAACATCAAGATGACAACACAACAAATGTGGTAGTCAGCCACAATCACATTCTCCAACCAGGAAGATAAACATAAAGTACTAGAATCCTGGAGCACCCTCATCAAGGTAGACTCAGTAAAAATTTTTGATGCAACTTGGAACTTACCTGAAATGAAGAACAGGGAAACCCTGTTACTAAAACTAACCAACCTTCCTCCTGGAACCCGTGCATTTGATCTCAAGCACATCTGTCATAAGTTACAAGTCAAAACCTGCTACATACCCCGGTTAATGTTATACAAACCAAGTAAATATGCAGTCCTCAGTTTTGATAGTGAACAATTCCTTCAACAAGCACTAAATAAGACTTTTTGTCTTGATAAAACCATCCTGACATGAAAACCCATCGACACAAAACTCTGTACCATATGCGACAGCCCTGATCACCTCGTAGCCAGCTGTACAGTCAAAGAATGCAGAAAACAGTGGAACGAGTACAATCACAAACAAGCTCCAAAATTTCGGAAAACTATACAATCGATTTAGACCAGTCAAATCCACACATATCCATAGACTAACACAACTCTCAAGAAACACTAAACCTCTTAAACCAGGATCATATGCCGCAGCCATCAGAAGTTTTTACAACATCTCAGAAAATGAACACAATCCAAATACAACAGATGAAATTCTCACAGCCCTTAATGCAATTCATGAAGAACTTTCATCTATCAAAAAATCATTAGAAAATCTCGACAAAAGAATTGATAATCTCGAATAATACTGTTATGCAGATACAGAAGATATGAAATAAGAAAATATACATGCTGATACCAATACTGAAACACCAGCAGTTGAACCTTCAAACATACAAGACATTCAACAGTAACAATAACAACTTCACCAATCAATAGAAAACATGGACAGACCATGAATGCACTAGTATCAACCATCATGAACATTCTTCCAAGCAACACAAGACAACCCTCTTCCAGATATCAATAATATGGGTAATACAAGCAGCACAATTCCTGAACAAGAAAATGATAACTCTTCAAGTAATGACATATCTAAGAATAGCAACAATATTTTAAATATTACCATCATCCCTGATTACATGAACACAAATGCAAGCACCTTGAACAAAGCAGCTCAAAACAACATAATAACAAATGTCTTACTCCCTAGCAACAACCAGAGAAATATATACAACTATCCAAACACTCCACAACACCTCCAAAACATATCACAAGATAATTCAACTGATACTAAACAAAACCACACGAAATCCTATTAGACAGTAGCCACCCTAAATTGTAGAGGCCTAAATGATTCCCTCAAAAGAGAAGCTTGATTTACCACATGGTATATGAACAACTAGGACATAATAATATCAACAGAAACTAATGGAACCAAAATCAACACAGAACATTGAAAAACAGAGAAATACTTAATATGGGGGAAGGAGATAATCACATTGGTGCTGGTATAGGGATCACAATCAAAAAACCGCTATCTGATCGGGTAATTGAAATACAAAGATACCTGGACAGAGCAATATGCATAGATCTCGTACTTTCGAACAAGCTATACTGTAGAATCATTGGCATCTACTCACCAGCTAAAGCCGGAAAACTTAGAACAATAGTACAAATCCAAGTTATCAGATGGATCAAACAGCAGAACAATATGAACTGGCATATTATTATTGGAGAAGACTTTAATGTGAGCACATCTAACAGAATAGACAAAACCTTCAACAACAAGAAAATACATAAAGAGAAAACAAATGGTTTTTGTGAACAAGTCATCAACCTTGGAATGATCGATACATATCAATACCACAACCCACTGCAAAAAGAATATACCTGGCTCTCCACAACTGCTTCAAGTAGAATAAATATGATCTGGACAAATATACATCCCATATGGTGCACAATCGACTCATTTATAACGGAAAACACCAACATCATAACTGATTACAATCTACAAATAATATACATAGAAAGCTGGCAACTATAAATAAATAATAAGCAAAACAGACAGTTGTACACAAACACCCGCTTCTAATGGGAGAAAACCTCAAACAAGCAATGGGATGCTTTTACCACTGAACTCGATATACAAATGCTAGCCATCCATAGTCTCCTCAAGACAAAACCAACAGACATCGACAAAAGCTGGAACTATCTTCGACAAGCTAGCCTCAATGCTACCAACAAACATATCCAAAAATGCAGAGAAAAACAAAGAGGCAAACCCAAATAATCAAAGCCAACAAAACCCTTACTACTTATTCAGCTGCCACAATACAAAAAACAAATCAATCTGTACAATAAACAGAACACCAGAGCTAATCTCGAACAACTCACCAACCTTCAAAAAACTAAACAGGAACAAATACTGATCCAGTCTTTTCTACCAGACAAAGATATTAAAGTCCTAAATGAAGAAATCGATAAATTAATGGCTCTAGAAAAAATTATTAATAAATAAACCATATATGATACTATCAAAGCAAACATAGATCAAGCCCTTAGAAATCGTAATAACTGGTTTGACATGGATAAGAAGAAACTTATAAGATTGCTTTTAGATAATCCCAAGAAAAGCATTCACACAACCAAACTCATTAAAGAGGAGGAAGATATAAAAATCCTAGTACACAAACTCCATGAAATCAAAGAAACAGTTAGATCACATTTCAAAAACTGGATAAAGAAGAGACATATTTTTGAAGTGCAAGGCACACATTGGCAAAATACATATCAACCTGTCACTACTATTCATGAAGAATGGTATGATCCTGCACTCATCCCATTTACCATCGAAGAAGTACAACAAGTAATCAAACACTCTAGTAACAAATCAGCTCCAGGACTGTCACAAATTTTATACTTGGTATACAAACATCTTAACATAGAGATGGTGGTAGCCATAATCACATTTTTCAACAACATTTTCACCTATGAGAGGCTATCTACTGAATAGAAAGAAGAAATGATATACCCAATACCCAAGCCGAAAGATTGGCAACATAACATCAATATCACCTGACCTATCACCCTTCTAGAATCGATCAAGAAAATCTTCACCAAACTCATAAATAATCATTTAGCCAAAATAATGATTGAACACCTGATCTTATCTGAAAACAACTGGGTAGCACTACCCAAAAACAGTACTCGTGAACCTATCACCATCATAAATCAAGTACTGGAAGATGCACGAAAAACAAACAAACAATACCTCATACTCTTCCAAGATATGAGTAAAGCATATGACCCAGTCAATATATAGAGACTAATGAACTCACTCCAACGAATCAAGGTGCTAAGCAAACTAATCAACATAATCAGCAACTGCTTTCTAAACCGATCAAACAAAGTAATAATATATTTCGGGCTTACCAACCCATATCAAGTAGAAGAAGGAATCGATTAAGGTGATACAATCTTACCTCTCCTCTGACGTATATAAGCACAATCAGCTCTATGAAAGGCTATCAGCTTAATAGCCACAGATCCAATCGTGACAATAGCAGCTCCACAAATCTCAACATCTCAATAACAGCATATATGGATGACACCACATTCATTGCTTAGAATAGAGAACAACTCCAAGACATTATGGAAGTTAGTGCCTTCTTCTACTATCTCAACAACATTACAGTCAATCCTCTCAAATCAGAACTCTTAATCCTCAATGGTCCACAAGAAAGTATTATCTTCCAGGGATACGAGGTATTACCAGCTATTAAAATACAAGCAATAAGAGTCCTAGGGGTATGGCACGAAAGAAAAAAAGGAAAACAATATCAACACAGCCTTATTAAAAGGAAAGTTACTACAATCTGTAATACAATAGCTAGAAAACAAATTACAGATAAGATATATTATTATATTACAAACCATATTCTTTTTTCCACGATATAATATCTGCTAATAGACCTGATACTAATGAAAAATGAAACACAATGGATAGATCACTGCATTCATAGCTGTCTCAAACATTGCACCCAACTCCCAAAAACTGCTCCAACCCAGTAGCATATTCAGCAACCAGTACAACATTATGGAAATTGAAACAAGACAACAATAGAAACATTGCAGTGATTTTCAAGAACTATACCTTAGTAATAATTAGGCAGAACAAACAACCCAACTCAGAACCTAACAACTTTAGTGAATGGCATGGCAAAAAGAAAACATTCTCAGGAAATGCCCAAGGATCTTACTAACAAAAGCCAACTTAATACAGGATATACTTAACAATATACAGGCTCAAAATATTACAATACAATGATAGACAATAACCAGAAGCATCAACGACAGACTCATTTACATAGAAGATATCATGGCCAGTGAATAGTACAACCTCAATAGAAAGGAACTAAGAATATATAACATAATATGGGTAGAACAACTTTTCAATACTTATCGTACAAAGATCCTAAACTAGCATCAAGTAAGAGCACTTCACAACAAAACAAACAAGAGAAAACAACCTTTCTTCTTCACAATACTCAAGGCCACAATATAAATCTATATTAACAATCATACATTATTCAACAAACTTAACCTGGAAATACAAATTAGACATAACACAGACAATAGACAAGGACAGCAAAAAAACTCCAGCAAATCATGGTATATTCTTCAGTGACACCAAACCCTAACTCTCAGAAAACAAGTGAGTCAAGGAAAAAATCATACCAAACTATGGTACTATCTCACCACAGACACTTTACCATTAATAAAATATCCATGATGTGATCTTAATCAACACATAGATAGAAGAAGCCATATGTGCTGTTTCAGAGTTTCAACAAACTCACTATACCAAGTCTCTATAATCAAAACATCAAAGACAAATGCAGGAACCTCTGTAGAGTCACACTTTAAAATCCAGATCTCACCTGATTGTACACAATGATGGCTCAACGAACCTAATTAAATGCTGGAGACAGTCGAGATCGACACAACACCAATCTCTATTAAAAACATATTACAATTCATAGCTCTACCAGATTCAACAATACAACAACTTATGAACATTAACAAAAATATTAACACCAATAAAACCATCAAAATAACCATAGATAGAGCTTTTAGTCACAAAAATAACAATACCCTGAGTATGGGTATCATCTTTTTAACCAGTTCAACACAGCAAAACAATTTCAACTTCAGTATTACAGGACAGTACTCCACCTTCAGAGCAGAGATCATAGCTGCAACCATTGCTCTTGAAGTCTTACCAGTCAGACAAAAAGTACTCTTATACACAGATTCAGTGAAACTCATATTGAAAGTTAAAAAAGCAATATTAGAACAAATCAAGAACATATCCGAAGCAGGTCTCATCCATAATCTACACAACTACATCCAAGCAGCCCAAATCTCTATCAATGGGATTAAAATCAACAAAAAGACAACAACAATGAAGAACTGAAACAAGCTGACAAGTTAGCCAAACAAAGCCTGAAGAATATCAACAATAGTGGGATACTTGTACAGAATAACTTGGATCACAACATTATTACTTTCAGCTACAACCAAGAGCTCAAGATTACTGATACTATCCATAAAGCAATCAAAAAAATGTGATAAGACATACTCACACACAAATGGATTACACTTAACTGAAACTACACATTAAACCAATAGCAAAGAGTTGGCATTGACTGGAAACAGTCACTCCAACTCCTTTATCCCACAAAGATCACAACTAACCACATAGATAATATAGACCACAGCCATAGAAAATTTGCTATCAAGCTATAGAACTTAGAACTTCCAACTATGGACAAACTATGCATCTGCAGACCTGACATCTACAAATCTCCCACATACTTCACTTGCTTAAAAATAGAAGACAATATCCATCCCTTCAGATGTAAACACTATGGAATCCATATTAACGAAATGATACTCAATACCCTATACTCTGAAATCACTGCTCAGACTGAAAAAGGGAGCCTACACTCCTGCAAAAAAGAAATCAAAGACCACCTAGAAAATAATAATCTCTGGGATATCCTCATTAGAGGCAACATCAGTAAAAAAGTAATCCAGACAATCAGTCAATTTATTCCATCTGATCAAATAGCAGAAGCCACTTGCAATATAATTCACAAAATCAGATTCATCACTTTTAATATATGGACAGATAGATGTCTCCTTATCCAAATATGGAAGAAAACCATAGGAATAACCAAAACCCTGAAGAAAAAGAAGCACAAATCCAAAAGTCAAACAGTATAGAAAGACGTACCCATTACAACAATACATACAACAACAATTGAAGGAATCATCACAGGCACTCTAAACATTCTTTATATTTTTACTAAATATACTGATGGAGCCTAGGCATATTAGTCCCTCTAATTAGGTACAATAAGCCACAAGGGATCGAAAAATTGAGCCCAACCGCCATTGGCGATAGGTGTTCACTACCAATTGATTTTATTGTCTTGCTTAACATTGAAAATAGTTTATACAATCACTCTGTAAATAAATATAAATATACTGTATATATTCAATGAAATAGGCATGTTAAGTATTTTTAAAAAAAAATAAAATAAAATATAATGAAAACTTTATAGATTTCATAAAAAATATTACAACAAAGAAATAATGAACCCAATGAATCAGTAGCCTTATAATCAGAAATATATACTATTTTAGATAACATTATAATCAAGATATTGAGAATTAACATAACAATTTTTCACAAAGAATAAATTCTAACTTAGCACATTACATATCTTTGACAACAAGATAAAGGGATAAAATAAGATCTCCTACAATTTTACATTGAAGACAAGTTTATGAAAATTATCAAGAATCCTGAAAACCAATATAAATTAGTGCTACAATTAATGGAAATCATTGAACAAACAGATAATAATAAATAGTAGATAATAAAATAGCAATGATATGTGCTCAGGAGATAAAAAAATTGGAATTACAAAAACTCTAAGAAATAATAAAAAAATAATATATTAGTGAACTAAACTCTTATATTACTAGGAATATAAATATAATATTATTAACAAATCCTTATTTTATAAAAAAAAAAGAAATCTATATATTAGGTATAATAATAACTAATATTTCAGGAGAAACAGAAGACAAAACTAAGGCATATCTAGACAATATCCTTAAACTTTTACAAGAAAAAAAAACCTGTTGAAAAAAGACTTTATTAATAGAAATGTGTAATTAGTTTTTTGAATACAAAAGAAAGAAGATATTATAAGATACAATATATAGAAGAAGTTAATTGAAATGAAGGTAACTTTGTTATTCAATATATATTCTTGACTACTTATAAAAAATAAAAAATAGAGAGAAACTTAAATAAAAAATCTTTCAAGAATCTAAAACCAAAGAGGATATCATTATCTGACATGTATATTTGATAGATGTGAATTAGAAAATCAATAAAAGCCTTATAAAGTTATATTAAAAAGATATAAAAAAGTTCAAAATATTCATATCTATAAAATAAACATAAAACTATAGGTAAAAGCTTATATCAAATAGCACAAATATCTCAGCTTAAATCCTAAAGCAATTTGGATGACTTCAATTAATATAGAAATGCCAAAAGTCATATTTTCTAAATCTGAACTCAATAATAATAAAATCAATCAAATATTAATTAAAAGAAATAATAACTCAGCAAAACTTCTAGATACTAACAAAACCTATAATAGTCTAATAGCTAAAGTATTGAATGGTATTCAAGCTAAGGCAGTTATATATTCAAAGATTCCTATATACTCAAGAAGAATAACTTTACAATAGTCTACTTTAAAATAAAAGAAAAAAGAAATAAGATATGTACATAATATATTTTTTACAGGAACATTATCTATTATAAAGTATTAAACATATATCCAAACCAGAAAGATAGAATTGTAAAATTAAAAATAGAAATACAAGATTCAGGTTCAGAAGTATAGAAGTAGATAATGAATCAACAAATTATATTTTTATTTCAATAAGTTATTATAGTTTTAGAAATCAAAGATGAATCAGACAGAGAAGTAACAATAGAATAAGATAAGAAAAAATCAAAAGAAAAGAAAAACCTATAATAGAGAGCAAAAGAGAACCAATTAAAAATCAGTGAAGTATTAGACATGATTTTTTTGAAGATAAGATAAGATTTAAAATAGAAAGCACTCAAGATTCTTTAAAGAGTATTTTAGTCAACCTGAAAAGACTATATACTAGAATAGATACTTTAGAGAAACAAGCAGTTTTTAGAAGATCAAAACTCAGTAATAGAAGAGTAAACTGCTTCTAAGGATATACTAGTTCTAGATAGTAATTAAAAGGAGCAAGAGCTCACTACCTTCTCATTAAAAACTATAAATATGGACAATAAATTATAACAAGTTTATCTAAGTCACTGATAAAAGTATGACTTTAAATCTGAAAGACAAATGACAGTTGCTGAAACAGTATTAGGAAACTATAAATATTTGGATGAGATAAATATCTTTTCTTAAAGGTTAGAAAGATGTTGTCAAATAGAATTTCGAGATAATCAAGAATTTAGACCTCTAGTTATGAAACACTAATGATTTGCTAGAACACATGATATTTCAGATTATATAACCTGACTGCTGATCCCGAAGCTCCAAGGTAACGCGAGACCTGAATTACTAATAATATATAGACAAACACCAATAGATTCATAGTAATAGTTGTATTTCATTATGATTGGTTTTATTATATTGTTTTTTATTTTCTTTTTTTTTTATTAATTACATGCATATGATTTTCTGGAAGAATCACTAAAATTATATGTATATTATTTTATATATTTTTATTATATTTATTTATATTGGGAAAACAAGTATTTAAAAGTTGTCTTTTTCTTTACTAACAATTTAGAATTGTCTGCTCCTAGTTTACATTAAATAAAGTTTTCCTTTAACTAAGATATATGATGATAAAATGACTTCCTAATATTATATATATAATACAAACTCTAATAAGCAATAATAAAATAAAAGAGGTATTTATAATAATGATCTGTAGACAATGATTTTATTAATTAAAGGAATCATCCAAATTAGTAAAAGAGTGAAATATTATTCCCTAAATTGCATTTAGAGAAATAGTTTTTTCGACGATAAGTGAGTCAGTATGTGAAAGTCGCAACAATTTATAAATACTTAACATATACAATAAAGACATGTCATACTGACCTGACTGTGGGTTAAAAAAAAAAATAAAATAAAAAAGGTAAAAAAATCTAGATATCTCAACATTTTTATAAGACAAGTGAAAAACTTTTCTAAATAACAATAGTAGATATAAATTATTAAAGAAAATCAAAAAAGATGATAACATAGGTAAAAAGATAATCAGAATTAATACACATATTATTAGAGTAGTTATAGATAAAACAAAATAACAAAACTTAATTGAAAAGATACTAGAATAAAGGAATAGGTATATTGGATTATATGAAACAAAACTAATACAAGTTAATATACAATAGGCATTCAATAATCACAAAGATTATAAAATCTTTCATAGTACTAACAAAAACATATTATTTGAGGCAGAAGTCTATTTCTTAATTAGAAAAGATTTAGAAAAAAAGATTGTATTAATAGAAAAAGAAGAAGGATATATTATTGTCATTAATATACTTATAAAAAGAAAGAAGATCTGTATTATACAAATCTATATTCCTTTAGATAAACTAATATATAAAATAATACAGAATAAAGTAATCAATTTTATTAAAAAAAAATATAGACAAGACTTTTATACAATAGTAATAGGAAATTTTAATACAACTTATAACCTATTTAAAGATAGAAAGTCCTTCTATAAAGCAAGTTTTAGATTATCATGATAGCCTGAAATTCTATTATTCAATTTTCTTTATAAATAAGACTTTATAGATATACAATATAAGCTATATGAGAAGGTAAAGAAAAACTTCAACAAGAAGAAACTTAACAAGTAGTAGTAAAATAGACTATATTTGGATTTCTTATAGTTTAACAAGTTATCTACTACTTCGATTTAACAATAAAGGTATAGAAGATGTCACAGGTAATAATCACATTATACTTCTAATAATTCTATATGACAAAGATCTTTTTACAATAAGTAAAATTACAAAACCCATCACAAATATATCAATGAGAATTGATATAAAGGGAACATATTTATTATAATAGCAAGCCTTTAATGAAACTGAAAACCATAAATTTAAAATGTTACTAGAACTATTGTTCTAAGAAGAACTCAATTAAAATAAAAAAAAAGAATTAGATAAACAAGATATGAGAAACTATCAAGAAACTATTATATAAAGCAGCCTTTAATAAACTGATAACAAAGAAAACAATCTAATAAAAAAAAAAAGTACTATAAATATAGTATTAAATTTCTTAGCTATAGAAAAGCACTATAACTTAAAAAACTTTACAATAAAGTAGAAACATTAAAAAAAATAGATAAGCTATAGGCCCTTAGTTTAGCTATAGAAAAATATAATAGCATCCACAGTTCAAGTCATCAGATTGAGAACTATTGCATCTAATATAGTATCTCTAATATATTATAGATATCTTTAAAAAAAGATATTCAAAATATTATAGAAGGTTTCAAATTTATATATCAAAGATTGAAAGTCAAAAAAACAAAAGATGATATTAAAACCATATTAGAATAGAAATGTGATGACTTGAAAAACAATCAGAGATAAATGGTTAGCTTTTTAACAAACTGAACTAGAAGTAAAATAGTATTAGATAGAAATAAGGTCAAGCAAGGTGATAATAAATATATTACAATATAAAAAGAAGAAATAGAAAAGGAAATAATACAGCATCACTATAAGATCTTCAAAAAAAGAAATATTAGCTATGACAGTTTATCAGAAGATGGAAAAGAAGAGTACAAACCAAGAGAATATATTTAAACAGTTTGATACAATAAATTAGTTGAACCAATTTTACAAGAAGAATTAAATGAAACACTGAAGGCACTTCTCAATAATAAAGCTTCAAGAAAATCTCAAATTAGTTATAAAATACTGAAAAGATTAAACCAAGAAAAAAAAAATTTCTTGAGAATAATATTAAATAACTTTCTAAGATAGGAAGTCACTTTAAAATATTGAAAACAGAGTCATATATATTCTATAGCTAAATCTAAATCTCGAGATTGTAAACTCTCAAATACTAGACCTATCATTTTATTAGAGGTCACAAGAAAGTATTTTATCAAAATTCTTCTCAATAGAATGAAAAATATTTGTAAAACCAATAATATTCTCAAAGTGCCAAACTATATACAGCTGTAAGAAGAAAGTATAGCAGAATCAATTCAGATTCTCAATAATATCTGTAAATATATCCAAGAAAACAAAAAGAAACTATGAATACTTTTTTAAGATACTGCAAAAACATATGATATAATTAGTCTGAATGTGCTGGTAAAAACAATGGAAAAAATCAAAGCTTTAAAATTTTTATAAAGATTATAATAAGTCTCTTTCAAAATAAAAAATTTTGGGTTATATTTGAAAATGACTTCACAAAATCAATAGTAACTAGAGATAGAATTGATCAAAAGAAAACTATCTTATTTCTATTATGGAGAATTTTTTATGATCATCTTCTTTGAAAAATCCAGAATAATACATAAAGAGGATACAAAATATCAATTACTGTATATAAAACTTTGATCTAAAAAAACAGACTATAAGAAAGCTAAAATTAAGGCATACAGTTATTTATATCTTTATAGATAATACAACATGAATATCAAGATCTAAAGAGGATATAAAAAAATTCTAAAAACTGCAAAATCTTCTACAAAGCCAATGATTCTTAAATAAATAGCAACAAATTAATCTTGATTACTATTAACAATTCTAATTTTTATTTGGAAGAAGTGAAGACAGGTACTGAAAAAAAAGTAGTTAAAAAACTTGATAGAACAAAACAGGCTAGATTTTTAGCAATCTAGATAGACAATTAAAAAATGGCAATAAAGCTTAAAAAATGAGTACTTAAAAAAGTTATTATAGTAATGAAAGTCTTTAAATATAAAAAGATGATGGACAAATATGCTCTCTACATTCTAAATAGAGTATTAATATCTAAGATAAAATTTAGAATGCAACATAGTATATTGTTCTAGAAAATATATAATATCTTTATAATATTATATAGAAAACTTTTCAAGAATAAGAGTAGTTTATACAAATTCATGCCCAATAATGTAATTTATTATTTAAAAAAAATTTTTTTTTTTTAATCCACAATCATGTCATAATAGTGTGTCTTTATTGAAAAATTGAAATAAATTTACAATATTTTATAGACTTTCACAAAGTAACTAACTCGTCTTCATACAAAAGTACTCTAAGTCAGATTTTGGGGACAATATTTCACTCCCC
>CAJVPT010003964.1:0-14259 GCA_910592055.1 Acaulospora colombiana
AAATAAATTTTTAAAAATAAATATTTTAATAATAATGCGAAATTATTTTATTACAATTTAAAATATTCAAAATTCTTCAGAGTTATATATATAAATCTCCACTCTGGAGACTTCTAATGATAACAGAGTACTTTTAGAGTTTTCTTTCAAAAATCTCCGGAGATTTTTGCCAAAAAAATTTCCTGATGTAGAGATTATCAGTAACAATACATCAGCAACATATAAACAATTAGCATGTAATGTGAACACGAACACATCCCTTTAGACAATAGAGACATAACAACAGATTACATGACATGTCTCTAAACAGATAAACAAGCTCAATATGTGTTCTAGCTAATCACAAAACACATTTCTCATATCCTGTTTACCCCTTAATAGATCTAGCACACGTGTTACTGAAATTAACAAATAAATAGATAAACAACTTGCAACTCGTGTTTATCCCATAATTAATTAACTAGCACAACAGATAGATTAGGAAACTCCATTAATACTATCAGAATAAGTAAACAAATAAACAGAGTTAATCTGCAAAGCAAACTCATTCAATAATCATGTGACACAGTCAGCATGGATAAGGCACAATGTATTCTTCATATAGTAAATAAAAGGGAAGAGGATATCTTGAATACCTTAATTAAGCTTTCAAGAAAGCACGATGAAACCTCAAAACTATGGATATCCCAACAGTTGATAAGGCAAAAAGAAGTAGATCCAAAAGATGAAACAACTCCTGTATCAAAGACTTTTACTATTCTAAATAGTATTATTGCTAACATTCTAGGAATAGACAAAACAACATTCCATAAGGAATGGATCCTTACTCAACATATTCTATACCTTTGGCAACAAGGAAAAGAAAAAGAAGATCTTTTACAGCCCTATATAGAGAACAAATTCATAAAAATTATCAAGAATGCAAGTGATCCATAGGAGCCAAAAAGTCAACCGATGAAGATTACAGAATATGTAGATACTGAGTCAACAATAGATAATAAAATCACAATGACCAGTAATCATGAAAAAGAAGAGGCTGAAATACAAATGCTTCAAGAGAAAATAAAAGGCAACAACATTAGTGATTATAGCTTATATGAGACGAGAAATAGGAACTTTACCCCATTGATAAACCCATATTTTATAGGAAGAGAAGGAATATATAGACTTGGTACCTTAACAGCCAATATTCCAGGGAAAACAGAAGAAGAAGCCAAGGCCTACTTATGCAATACCTTAAAACTACCACAGAGGGAAATACATCTCTTAAAGAAAGAATTTATCAATAGAAACAAATGATTAACCTTTTGGATACAAGAAGAAGAGAATGTTCTAAAATGCATAGAAGAGATAAATCACAAAGAAGATAATTTTACTATCCAACAAATAACTCCTCACACTTTATCTTCTATCCACATGACCAAAAAAGAGAAAAACAGAAAAATCTTTCAGGAATTCAAAGAGGAAAATAAATATAATATATGGTATGTCAGTTTAATAGATCTAGATCAGAAGGTTTCTAAAAGTTATATAGTCGAACATCTCAAGAGATATGGAACTGTTCAAAATATCCATAACTATAAGGCGAAGATGAAAACTAGGGCCAAGACCTATTTCAAACTTTATAAACATATTAAATGGGATTTTGCAGAAGCATGAACAATACCTATAGATACTAAAATGTCTAGAGCTATCTTCACTAAATCAAAGTTGGCTGATGAAGAGATAAATGTCACCCTAATCAAGAGAAATATCAACTCAGCTAGAATATTGGGTACAAACAAAACATATACTAGCTTAATAGCAAGTGTTCTACATGGTACTCAGGCAAAAGCATGCTATACTCCCAAAAACCCTTACACATTAAAGAAACAGAACTTTACAGTTACCTGTTTTATAACAAGAGAGAATAGAGATAAGCCATGCAAATAACATATTTTTTTAAAAGGTTTAAGACTGTTCGGAGCATGAAGAATCCTAGCAATAGTAAAAATACTAGTCCTATAAGTGAAGAAAGGAAATCATGTTATCAAAGATCTCAAAAATTTAACATAGATAATGACTTAACTTTAGATTCACTATCAGGTTATGAGTCCATAAGATCATTTTCTTCCTCCTCTTATTATCATCCCTATACTGTAAAACCTATATGCTCCAGAAATCAAAGACAAATAAAACAAAGGAATAATAATAGAGTAAGGCAGGAGGATTATAAAACAACTAGATATCCTGCTACAGATAGTAATAGAGAGCCAATAAAAAGAGGAAAGACTCATCAGCAAAATATCAGCAGTGATGATATTAGATTAGAGACAGAAGGCAACCAAAATCCTCTGTAGCTCATATTGGCTGACCGTGAAAAACTGAGCAGTAGAATAAATAGACTTAAAAAACAAACAACCTTAAACAAGATAAATAGAGGTAGAAGAGGGGTCAATCGCTTCAAATATGGCACAATATATAATCCAAAGAGATAAGAGGTGAACATGTCCACAGAGAACAAATATAAGAAAATGATGTTTCATTAGAACAACATTATAATTTAGATCTATCAACATTCATACAAAAGGAATGTGATATTTTTCTCAACAAAAAAAGAAAAAACATAATAGAAAAGGAACAAGAAGAAAAAAAAAAACTCTTTTCCACTTTTATTAAAATTCATAAAAATTTTCTTATTAGGAAATTTTTGAAAAAGAGGGAGAGCGTTGTTTTTATTTTTTGTTTATATCCAAATCACAATGATGGCAAATATCTCAGTGAAAATAAGCTTTCCATATGGTGCTATATTCAAGTACATGGAACTAACCAAACAGTTATCTCAAGTAAAGAAGCTCTTTTTCAAGTGGATAGGTCAAGCTTCTTTGATCTGTTTTAGTAACTCTAAATGATAAGTCCTTGCCACACAACCTGTACCAGGCTCTTTTAACAAGAAAACAAAATATTAACCTAGAAAAGATAAACAACAGAGTGGCAAAAAATCTGGTATGCCTGCTAACAAGCAAAACACAAAAAAACAGCCTTCGCGTCCTAAACCATGCAAGTGTTCAGAGTGTGGCCTTGACTTTACCAACCATACCACTAGGAAGAAACACTATAACGAGATATACAAACAAGGCACAACACAAACAACTATGGAGGTTGAAACAGTTGAAACTTCATGAAAAAAAGTGAAGCATAAAGCAACCACTCTTGAGCTTGCTCCTTCACAACATAAAGCAGTATCGGAAGGTACTCAGGGAACCAGACGCAGCATTTTGGCCAATCATTTGGCTTATCCAATTGAAAGGGACATCCAAAAGCTGATTGAGCATGATGGCAATCATATTGGTAACTACCAGATTACTACTGTTAAAGGTAAATTTGATGTCAATGACTATGAGCCATCCAATGGTTCTTTTGGTTTAACCATGAAAGGCAGGTTTCAAATAATATTGAGATCTACCACAGCCCAGCTCAATAACCTGATTCAAGATGGTCTAGATCCGCAAGTACATAACTCTGTATTCAAAAGCAGATACTGTAACCTCTTAAGGGAAACAACTCCTGACTGGGATTGGGATCCCTGTTTTGATTAAAAAAGTAAATATTAAATCGGTAAGATGCTGATCAGCATGTGCAAATATAGGTAATGCTTTTTATCAGGAGACCTTGGTGGAAAAATAATTCACACACCACACTGAAGTACTTAAAATCTATAGCACAGGTTAGAGTATATACAACAGTCTGATAACTGGATTATTTTTAAAAATTGTTCCAAAAAAAATTAAGAGAGTATCATGTATCCTTATCATACACTTTAGCACAGTATGAGTTGTTTTTATATATTATATGTAGATAGTAATTTACTTAATGTGAATAGCTTACATAGTTTATATTTACCATATAAATCAAATGCATATAAACATATTAATATATATAATTTGTGAAAAATACAATTAATATAGGATATAAAACATGACCAAACTGAACCGATGCAAACCACACATATATAGAATTAAGACTGCACCAAATGTCACGAAACAGAAACTACTTCCCATATCTTCCTATATACTATAACATGGGAAACACATAGGTGAAAACTAACAAGTATCTTCACACTCAATATGAAAGACTGCAAAGCATCTGTTATCACTCCTCCTCTCCATCACATAATAAGGGACATGTCTTTTAACAAATCTGATCAAGCAATCTCTAATCTCATCAAAGGCATCATCAGGAAAGACATCACCCTTGCAATCAACAACTATACTGGTTCATATACAACATCATCAAAAGTGTATGAATCAATATAGAGAATTTCTATATTCAATATGGAAGGAGCGATGTAAACACACTGTAGAATAAGAAATAACAAACAACATCACCAAAAAAGACAAACATTCTAAAAATTATACTCAAGTACAACCATCACCAGATGCCGCATTACCTTAACTACTAATTAAAGATCAATACATAGACCTGGTTAATCACTACATAGATTGGTCATTCAAAGGAATCACAACCCCTTTCACAATTTTTTCTTTTTCTTTCTTTTCTAATTTCAACACTAATTAGCCATCCTTGGCATGTTAGGCCCCATAGTGGATAGCAACAAGTCAATCGATAAGAAGGATAAATCCATCTTTAAATAGTTAAATTTGTATTTTAGAAAGACATAAAAATTGTAAATGCATAACTATATATACACAATAAATCTTTTTCACAAATAAAACAAGGATGAGTCAGTTCAAAAAAAAAAAAAAAAGAAATAGGAAGAAATAGAAAACATACAAAAGAGGATAATTAGTATTGGAACACACAATGTCAGAGACATCACAGATAAGATGAATCAAAGAAGTCTAATTGAAGAAATTACAGAACAAGGGATAGGTATAATGGATTTATGTAAAACAAAACTTATTCAAGCTAATGTCAAATGTGGGTTTATATTCTATTAAATAAGCAAAGGTGCAAAAAAGTATAGAAGAAAATAACTAGCCTTAGCAAAACAAAACATAGAAAAGGCTTTCACACAATTATAATAAGAGACTTTAATGTTGCTTACAACTTATTAGAAGATAGAACATCATTTTCCAAAGCAAAATTCAAATCTTCTTGGCACCTTGAAATCCCTCTATTTGATTTTCTTAATGAGTAGGGATTTATAGATACACAAGCCATATGGGAAGGAAAAAACAAGACTCCCACAAGATGGGATGCAACAAGCAGTAGTAGAATTGACTATATTTGGATATTGCAAAGCTTATCAAGATATCCAATACTACCATTTGATAATGAAGAGATAAAAGAAGTTATGGGAAGTGACCACACCATGATTTCTATAACTTTACATGACAATAATCTCTTTACACAAAGTAATACCATAAAGTCTCCCAAACAACAATTTAGAAGAATAGATATTAAGGGAACATCTCCAGACAATGGTAGACCTTTTGTAAAAACTTAGATCACAAGTTCAAGACAATATTGAAATCCCTACTTAAAGAAAAACCTAATAAAAATGAAAGAAAAAACCAAGCAAACAAAATCTGGAAAATCTTCGAAGAACAAATCTACAAAATAGTCTTCAACAAGCTCGCAACTAAGAAATCAATTATACATAAAGAAAAACCTGAACATAGATATAGTTCAGAGTTTATTATATACAAAAAAGCCTTATGGCAGAAAGAGCTCTTCAAGAAGGCTAAAGCATCAAGAGAAATAGCCAAACTGTAGACCCTCAGCTTGGCAATAGAGAAATACAATGCAATATATAGCCCTAACCATCAGATCAAAAACCATTGTATCCAACATAGTATCTCCAACATGTCCTGGTCATTATGGAAAAAGGATATCCAGGATGCAATGGAGGGATTGAAATTTATCAGTCAAAAGATTAAAGCCAAGAAAACAAGAGATGCAATCAAGGTTGCTATAGAACAACGATGTGATAACCTAAAAATCAATCAGAGAAGAATAATAAGTCCCCTATCAAACAGAACAAGAAGCAAAATAGTACTAGACAGAGTTAAGGTCACACAGGATGATATAGAATACATAATAATCAAAACAAGCAAAATAGAGAAAGAACTAAAATGATATCATCTAGAAGCATTTAAAAAAAGAGATGCTAACTTCAATAGCCTTACAGAAGACTGGAAAGAGGAATATAGATCCAAGTATTATATCAAGGAACTATGGTATAAAGATCTCCTTGAGCCAATCTCATAAGCGGAATTAGGTGTATACTTTAAACACTTCCAAACAACAAGGCACCAGAATGGTCCCAAATTAGTTATGAAATGCTCAAGAAACTGAGTCAGAAGGAAAATGAAATCTTGAGAAGAATATTAAATAACTTCTTGAGATGAGAGATAACTCCCACTTGTTGAAAACAGAGCCATATATATCCTATAGCCAAACCAAAACCATGGGAGTATGAGCTAATAAACATAAGACCAATAGTTCTGTTAAAAATCCTTACTAATAGGATGGAAAATATCTATAAAGTCAATAACATTCTCAAAGGTCCCAACTTCGTGGGTCTTCCTGGAGAAAGTAAATCAGAACCAATCCAAATCCTCAACAATATCTGCGAAGATGCAAGAAAAAATAAAAAGAAACTGTAAATACTTTTCCAAGATACTGCTAAAGCCCATGATACAATTAGTCTGGATATGCTAGGCAAAGTAATAAAAATGATCAAAATACCAAAGGGTTTTATCAAGATCATGTTGAGCCTATTTCAAGACAGAAAATTTCAAGTCATCTTTGAAAATAACCTCACAGAACCCATAAAAGCAGGAGATGATATCGATCAAGAGGAAATCATGTCATCACTGCTATGGCGAATATTCTATGATTCTTTACTCTACAAGATTTAGAATGATAAAGAAAGGAGATACAAAATGTCAGTTATCTGAAATCTAGATCTCAAAAGACAAATCACAAGAAGATTAGAATCAAGACACGTGGCTATAGCCTTTATGGATAATACGATATGGATGGAAAGAACCAAAAAGGATATGGAAAAAATCCTTGAAACTGCGAGAGTCTTCTACAAAGCTAATGATTCCCAAATCAATAGTAATAAATCAGTCCTAATTACTATTCACAATTCTAATTCCTATCCAGAAGTTCACCTAGTATAGAAAAAGAAGTGGTATAGGAGCTCAGCAAGGCAGAACATACAAGATTTCTAGGAATCTAAACTGGCAACCAAAAAACTATAGTTGAACTCAAAGAGAGAGTGTTAAAAGAGATCAATGTAGTAACCAAAGCTCCTAAAAACTAAGAAATTAACAGATAAACAAACCCTGTATATTCTAAACAGGATGTTAATTTTAAGGATAGAATGTAGGATGCAGCATAGTATACTATCCTGGAAAATATATAACACTCTAATAGCAGTATATAGAAAGCTCTTCAAAAACAAGAGTATCTTATGTAGATCTATACCTAATAGTATAATATATCAACCAAAGATTCACAACCTGAAAAGTATCTGAATGCTCCAGCGAGAAAGTCAAATAATAGGATTGTGTAATAGACTAAATGATCTTGGTCCTGCAGGAATTACAACAATTATCTGACTCAAACAAGCACAAATAAAGAATTGGAAACCACTTAACCTATTAACATACAACTATCTGAATCATCTATCAGATAAAGAAAACTTCATGCTCTAAGTAATGAAGTTGACTAAAGACATAGAAATAAGCTTTCACAGTTGGAAATGGCAAGAAATCTTCAAATAGAGCAAGGAAAATAGTTTAATTAAGGAACACCTTATATTAGAAGAATATAGAAAAGCCATACCATCATTAAGAAACAATAAACTGCTATATATAGACCAGCTAATTGATCAAGCTACTAAAGAAATTAGGGATTGGTGAATGCTCCAACTACTTCAGAATACTAGTAAAGGTCCAATACCTGAATAATTTCAAGCTTTAATCAAAACTCTTCCAAGTAATAAGATAGGTCAACTCATGAGTACGTGGAAAAAAGATTGAACAAAGTAAGAACTAGAATATGTTACAATTAATCCAGACCATGACAAACGACAAAAACTATGAATAATTACAAAGAAAGTTGAGCATCACATAATCTGGAAAAAACTATAACGGACAAAAGTAGGACACGAAGTCAACATTGAACACTTCGATTGCCATAGTAATGATAATATTCAAACAACAATATTAACAAAGTGCTCAAAATGTTCAGAGGATACAAAACAAGAAGGAGGATATATATTAGAGAAAGATATGAAAGATATATATAAAGTTTCATATCTCAATACAAGAAAATCAACCAGAAGAGCTCAAGAACTAACAATTCTCTGCTCCAAGGCATCACTAGAAAAGAACAATGGAAAAGGTTACTAACATGGATCTAAATCCTCAAACCTTAACTTCAATCAATATAATAAATCAGGTAGATATCAAAAGATGAAACGAGATCATTATTTGAGATAATGTCATAGAAGAAGTATATCAGGATCATCTAATAGAAATATTTCACTATAACCTGGGATCCAATATTAAAAAACTAATCTTCTACTCTGATAAATCATTCATTAATCATGAAAAGGAAGAAATGAAATGGAAGTAGCATGAATCCAGATAAAATATATGGATAGAGAAAGTAGATTTTAAACAGGAGTAAACAGTTGGCCCTCCTCAACATGTGCTAAACTTGTAGCAATTGTCAAAATACTTCTGGTAGTTCCAGTGGGTAGCGACGTAGAAATCCATATAGATAGCTAGGCCTATATTTCCAAGTGGAAAACAATAGAAAGAGAAAATCCAAAGCAAACTCACAAAAGATGGTTAAAAGAAAAAAACTGATCCCTGTGGACATGAATGTTAGAATTGGTAAAAAAAAAGACCATAAACCTGCAACTCATCAAGATTAAGACACATTCCAATGATCTCTACAATGAAAAAGCAGATGTCCTGCCAAAGAAGCTCTGGAACTCCTAGCAATAAAATGAAAAAAGCTAACCTTATACAAGATCATCACAGAAATTAAATAGCAAGAAAAAACACTGGATGACCCAATAAAACAGTTTGTCAAAAAAGTAAACAATAAAACAACTGCCTTCAAGTAGACACAACAAAACAGAACCAAAAAAAGATGGAGCCACCAAATTTATAGAACAGCAAGATCATACTTGGGACCTTGTATGGAAAAAAATGAAAGAAGGACACATATAGGATACTTCCTTTAAACAATCGTAGTGAAAAAGCTTTCTCATAAAGCTAATGAATAATGAGTTATTAATTTTGAACAAGCTGACAACTAGAAGGCCCAACCTTTATAAACAAGTAAAGTGTATTACATATAGCTAGCAAAGTGAAACCTTCGAACATTTATGTAAGTGTCCAGCATATAAAAAACAATTACAGGAAGCATAGAATAAAGAAAAAGATGGGATCCTTAGAAACTTCAGAGGGCTCTTACAAGAGAGAAAAAAAGAAGCAAAAGAAAAACATGCAAGGTTGATTATTCATGACAAAGAAGAAATGGCTGAGATAGATAAATGGATCTCTAAACTGGTAGAACAGACCTCAAAAACCAGTCAGGACACTCTAAGTTTTTGCACAGAGCTAGTAAGAAGAGAACTAATCCTGACAATGGCAGATCTGAAATGCCATGGAAAAAGAATTAATAATAAGGCAAGAAGATGGATATTAAAGATACAAAGAAGAGTGTACAATCAAATAAGAAAAAAGATTTGGAACAAAAGATATGAGAAGATAATAGAATAAAAATATTTATAGGAGATTCGCAGAGTAGAAAAAATCAATTGACTCTCAGGTACACACAGCTTAAAACCATCAGTCTCCAAAAGTAAAGATCTTCTACTAGAGGAAGGAACTCAAGAAAATGAAAGCCTGAAAGCAATACTACTTAAAGGTGTTACTTATGGAATGAAGTAGTTGGGTTTTAAGCTTGATCAAAACAATGAATAATAATCTGCAGTGGTGATTTGTGGTCAATGAAGTTAAAGGTTGGAAGGATATTTACCTGAACCATTAACAGAGTGATAAATTATTCCCAAAGTTGCACTTAGAGTTTTGGTATATTAAGACAAAATAGCGATGAATGAGTAGATAAAGTCTTAGCTTTAGCGAATCATTTAAAATGTATAGTATACAAAAGTTTAATAAAGCACATATACCTAGCCTGATCTAGGGTTTATAAAAAAAAAAAAAGAATTTAGAACTTATCTTATTTTTTCTATTTTGTTTTTAATTAATGTTTCATTAATTAAAATACTTTTATTATACAGATTTAAATTGTTTGGCATATTGTGATAGTAAACACAACTTGTTTCTCGGAGGCATCCCTTTTGGCCAGACTTTTTTGAAAATGCGTACCATAATGCTTTGATTTTCTTCACTAGAACAGATATGAAAATTTTTGAAACACTCCAGAATTTTTTGCGAATTTTTCTAGGCTGTAATTTCGATAGTGGTTATATTTGTATTGATTGTATGCAGAGAGTTTTCGCTGAAGACTAAAAACATGGCATTCCGAATTTTTAAAACTGTGATCCCTCAAAGTGATCTGTGTTGTCACACAAGCTATTAAATAAATAATATTATTAATAACTGCAATAATTATCACTTGGTAAATATGTTTTTCATAATATATCTTCCAACATTTTCTTGTGAGGTCTTTGAAGAACTTCAATATTCTTGCTAAAATATTTCTTTGTATACTGATGAAAATCTTCGAGATTCATGTATATTTTTTCAAAAAAGACTTCTTTCACAATACTTTTGACTACATACTATTATAGAATTTAAAATATTATTGAAGTTCTTCAAAGATTAAAAAATTAAACCTTACCTCGATAAAATCCTGTTTGGTAATTAAATATTGACTCATGTAAATTTCATTTTCTAGATGGGTAATCTTATCCTCAATGGCTTTTTAATGTTCTAATAACTAATCAATTTTTTTTGAAGACTTTTATAGGACTCCAAAAGTCTCTCGATTACTATATTAAAAACTAAATATACAAAATTAATATTTATTTAAATAGTTACATCTTTTTTAAGATACTGTACCTAAAGATTTTTTGGGTAGTCTCCTAGTAGGTGAAGATACTAGAAAATAACTGAGGGAGCTTAATCACTTTCAGAATGGCTCTGTTTCTGTTTTGACTTGAGCTAGTGGTCTTGTTCTTCAGCTTGATCCGGATACTGGAAGTACTCTTGGGCTTTTTAAAGGGCTTCAAAGTACTTCCTTGTCATTTTCCAGAGCCTGGATTTGAAATCATTTGTTAAAACATGTTATGTATTTCTTTTCTTTTATTTGATATTAATAAAAAAGAAAGGACTTTAGAAATCTTATATAACACAAATCCCAAGAAGTTATGTCATATTATGATTGTATACAATTCTTCGTCACCTTTCAAAAATTACTTCATAGCTTTAAAAATAAAATAATATTGAAATCATATTACAAAATTATAACAACTTATAAATTAAATTAATTAAATATTTGATTGGCTAAAATTAATCAATATTTTATTGGTCAATTTTATGTATTTTAAAGTTCTTTGAAGTTTTTTATTATGTATTACAAATGTCAATTTTGTCAACATACATTTTCAAGATATTCCTCTTATACGAGGCATGTAAGCAAATGTATATTGACTGTAGACTCTAGTAATGAATCTAATGATGATTTAAATAAGTCAGAACTTTCAACCATTTCAGAATCATTTGAAAATATAAAGAGCTTTTCGAAAGTATTCAATAATATTTATTTACTTATTTAATGTTTATTTATTAATTAATGTTTAATTGTTTTATAGAGTCCTCTGAAGTATATTAGCATTCTTGAAAAGAATATTTCCTCAAATAAAGATTCTTATGATAATAATTTTTAAGAAGATTCTTTAAATAGTTATGATTCTTCATAAGATTTTAAAGACTTCTTTAATAAATTTTCTAATGAAGCATATGTGGATTTAATGACACTTGTTTTAAAAAATAATCTCAGTACCTCAACTGGAAATAAAATAATTTCTTTTTTTAATAAACATTCTAGTTTATTGATTAGTCCTTTGCCAAAAAATATTCAGCAAGGATATAAATTTATGAATAATATAAAACAGCCGAATTTAAATTATTTCAAAACTTGCATATTATCTTATAACAATGTAGAATACTTCTTATATCATTGGTCAATTATTATTTGCATTAAAAATATTCTGAAGATTCCAAATATATTCGAAGAATTTTCAAAAAACTTTGAAATGTTATATCAAAATATTCTAATAATTAAATTATTTTAGATTAAATGTTTAATTTTACAAAATAAGTGTGACTGGTAGAGAGATGAGTAAATTTTTTTCCAAAGGATTCTAAATTACTTTCTATAATTTTATATTCTGATGCAATCAATTGCAATACTTTGGGAAAAAATTCATTACATCCAATATATATTTCATTAGGAAATATATCAACTTGGAGGTGCAATAAACCAGATACAAAACAACTATTAGAATATTTATCAATAATCAAATCAAAAAATATAACAGAAAAACAATCACAAAATTTCAAAAAAATTGTGCACAAAATATTTTACAAGTCTTTGAAGATCTTACTTGAGCCACTAATTTCAATAAAAGATGGAATTGATTTTTCAATAGGAACAAAATTATTTGATTTTTTCCAAAAATATTCATAGTTATAGCTGACTGGCCTAAAACTATGTCTTTTTATTTAACTTATAAATCAAGTAATTTAAACAATCCTTGTTATTTTTACTTAATTACAAAAACAATCTTGCAGAAATAAATTTATCAAAAAGTAATATAATATTCCAGAGTCATAAAAATATGAAAAAATTGTTTCAATCAAATCTAATAAAATCAGTATCAATAGAAAATGTTAATAATTTTTTTTTGGAATATTTTATAAGTTTTTATAGTTTTTATAGATAATTTATTTATTATAAACTAAATTAATTTGGTTACACCAGATCTGCTGGAATTTCATTGGCTAGAGATTTGAAGTTGGATAACATCATTAGTAACAAAAAATAAACAAGATAAATATACAGTATGTTTTACGTGTTCCTTTTCATATTATTACCCTTGTAGATAGGTGTTGCTCTTACTGTGATCATCAACTTAATTTAGTATAAGCACTTTAAGGACTATATATATTTAGGCCTATCTGTTGAAACTACATTCTCCAACAAAATTGAAAAAAAAAAGAGTCCATTTAATCATGGTAAAGATTACAAGATACTTCAATCATTTTTAGTATTTAAATTATCTATTTTTGATAGTCAAGTAGGTTCTAGTAACTCTTACAGATAGGCAATGATTCTGTTTAATTTTTATAAAAAACAAACAAGATGGATAAGAGGCTTTTTCCAGCCAGCATATTTTTTATTTTTAATTCATGGTTTATGGGAGAATCACAAACTGAAAATTAATATCAAGACTTTCAACATGACTCCCTCTCAAGTATGGCTACTTCAGTCACCAGTGGTATCCATCAATGTTACTTCTAATAAAAATACTTGTTGAAAACTAGCACCAGATTGAAAGATTTTCTAAAAACTTAGCCTGACTTTGAAAGAGTTATACTTTTTTAAATAAGCAGCTTATGTTTGAAGCTAGTATTATCTTTAGAATTGGATCGTCAAACTTCTCATAGGTTTTAAGGTACCCTCCTGACCATAGATCCAACTTAATCTTTGAATGAGTAGTCCCCTAGGCAGACTCTCAGATAAGATCGTATCAATAAAGCTGGCCTTCAAAATCATTTCCTTCCCATCTAAAAAAAGAAAAAAATGTAGAAGAAGTTTTCTTCTCTCCTTTTCAAAAATTAAGAGACACAATACTCTAGTGGATAATTCGTAGATATTGACTTCTCCTTAATATTAGTTTTAATGAATAATCAGTAGTAGAAAAAATTTAGGTCCTCGTTTGACAGTACCCTGGTGTTTTTCTTTTATTCTTGTACTAGTTTAAGAGTAATTTTAAATTAATTTTCTCAGGTTTGAAGTAGCAATATACATTTCAGTAAACTGATAGGTTTTAAAAAATTTAATAATTTTTTTTTTTTTTAACCCACAATCAGGTTAGAATGGTGTGTCTTTATTGTATATATATAAAGATATTTACAGGATATTTTGACTTTCACATACTAATTCACCCGTCGTCAAAAAACTATTTCTCTAGATGCAACTTAGGGAATGATATTTCGCTCCTTAACTGACTTGGATAAATCCTCTAGTCAA
>CAJVPT010003965.1:0-14258 GCA_910592055.1 Acaulospora colombiana
GGGTCTTTTATTCCTCTCCATGTTGTATTCTCTTCTCCGTTGTTATTGCGACTTCTTTCCAAGAATTGCCTAAAAAGTGAATTTTTGAAAAAAGATGACAGAAAGAGTTGTGTTTCAAGGTTTTAAGTAATGACTCACAATACTCAATATATATATATATATATATTAGAATAAGTGGTTTACACCTTGTTTATTAGATATTTTATGATGGGTATGTACAAATTTATTTTATACAAATTTATCACTCTATCTATCTAAGTAAACTCACTAAGGAAAATCTTCCTACTATATAGCTTATTGCCAAGTACTAGTATATACTTGACTAATTTGCTAAGGACTACCTGTCCCATAAAAATTTTGTTATAAATGAATAGATTGTGTTCCAGTTAATCCAGTGATAGCTAGCATGTGCCATAAGTGCATTGATACCTGGAATGTAGGATTTGTGTATATTCTTTTTTGTGATTATGGATTGCCATTGTCTTTTATCTTTTGCAATAATATTATGCTTCTTTTCCTATTGTATAAAGTTGTTACACCTTTGGTTCCATTTTTTTTGTTGTACCTTGAGGAATCTATTGATAATGCTTTTAATAGTTTCTTTGTGGTATTCTACCAGTGTATATTTTTTGATAGTCTTTATTAAGTCCATCATAATGGCTCCTTTTGCTATATAATTCTTGACTTTATTTGTCCAGAGTTTTGCCTGTTTGTTGAGGTTTTTGTTGAGATTGTGTTTTGTGGATGTGTTTGATCTACTATTGACTTCTTCATTAATTATTTGCTATAATTCTTTGTAGATGTCTGCTCCATTCCCTTACATATCATGCAATGTGTGTTGGTTTCTATTTGTTGGCAGTTGAAACATTGATTGTTCATGTAGGTGTTTGCCATTCTTCTGTGTAGTTTGTCCTTGGTGGGTAGTTCTAGGTTCCAAAGTCTGTATCTGAAGGATCTACTATTGTGGTCCTCTCGATTGGTGGGTCCTATTGTGAGTTTTAAAGGTGGTCTGTTGGTGAGTGAGGCCTTCCATATTATATCATTTAATATGAAGGTATTGTTGGTTGTTATAAGGTTGCAATCAAGGCTTCTCCAATTGAGAATATGTTTTGTACTGATTAAATTTCTGATAGAAGTTGTGATTGTATTGTCTAGGGTATGTCCATTCCATTCTTGTGTCTAATTCACTATGTTACTTTTAATTGGCATGCATTCGATTTCAGCTGCCTTTCCTGGTAGAGTTGCCTCTTTTGCTAGGAAAACTATTCTATCATTGTATTTGTCATTGCTATGAGTTTTGATTTTTTTCCAGATAATAGAAAGTTTTTAGTTTTCTATGATGTGAGTTATGGTATTGATTAGGTTAATATTTTTTAGTGTTCTCAAGTTGGCTGGATTCATTTGTGCCTTGTTTATTGCTCCTAGGACTGCTTGGCTATCACTATAAATAGTGATTGTATAGTTGGCAGGTGATGTTATGAAGAAAGTGAGTATTGCAGCAAGTTCTGCTCTTGTGAAGGATGGAAACTTGTTTATTTTTCCTAGGAAACAGATGTCTGGTCTTTGGGTAATGTGCCAACCAAATCCCATTTTTTGGTTTGAGTCTAAAGATCCATCTGTGTAGACTGAGATTTCATGGAGGTTTCCTATTTTGTGATGTATTGTTGCCAGTTCCTCGATTGTTCATTCTGTTATCTTGAGGTATCTTTTGATAATGGTTTTGTTGACTGTTATTTAATTGTTGAGGATGGTTGGTGGTGGAGGAAGATTCGGGTGTAAGAATTTGTCTTTGAGAATATCATAGTGGCTGTCAGGTGATATTTTAATTTTTTGGCAAAATTGTTTGGAGGATGAGTTTCTTGAGCTAGTTTTGCTTTTGTGAACTGTGATGCTAATCAAGCTGTTCTTTTCTTTGTAAAAGATATATTCTCCTTGTTTTCCTATGGTGTTCAAGGGGTATTCGTCACATTCTTTTAGGGGGGAGCAGTTGTTATTGGCTCTAATATAATATTGTAGTTTGACTGTATTCTGTTGGATGGCACATTTTCTGCCAATAACACTTGTGTTGGTTACTTGTGCTACTCAAAATTTAAGGTCAAACTGAGATAAGCAAAATTCCTTAGAAAAAAACTATTAACAAGTACTATAAGAAGATAACAAAATGACATGAGAGTGGAAAAGTTGTTTCTCATTATTAAACACACCTTTGTGATATTTTTCTATAGTATGAAATAATAAAACATTGGTTTTCTTTCTTTCAGAACTTTCTTGCCATTGATAGAAAAAATATTGTTTAATCTTTATAGTTATTAAAGGTCAAGTTTTTGTTTAAAGATGATAGTAAGCAAGATGAAATAAAGTAGTTTATGACTCTTAAATCTTCTTAAAATTGGTTTAAGGAAAGTAATAAAATTTTATTAGCTTAAAAGTATAAAATTTTCTTGCAAACTTCTTTTTTATATATATTTAGAGAATCAATGAAAAGAGCTAAGATATTATTATTATTATGATAAGAATTATTTTAATACAATTTAATACTATATATTATATTATATATTATATATTATATTATATTTGTATTATATTACAATTTGAAATTATATAGTATATTATACTATATATTATTTATTATATTATACATATTATACTTGTATTATATTATAATTCAAAGTTAAAATTTTACAAAAAAACTCCTTCTACTAATTCTCTAACTACACATAAAAAAGTTGTTTGCAAGAAGTTTTTATATTTTTTGCTAATAAAGTCTTAACACTTTTATTAAAACAACTTGAAGTATGACTTCAAAAATTGCTCTACACTTTTCCTCTTGCTTATAATTTTTTTCACTCAAAAACTTGTCTTCTAGTGACTAAGAAAAGAAAGTAATACTTTTGATACCAATGGCAAGAAAGTTTCCAAAGGAAGAAGAACCAACTGTGAAGTACTTAAAAAAAGGTCTTTTGAACCTTTAAAGCGAAAGGTGTATTGAGGTTTTTTGTAGCAAAAAGACTTATTTTCTTTTTTTTTGACTGTCTATGCCCTCTTAAAATTTTTACTTTCACAGTTTTCTAAGGAATTTTGCCTATCCCAGTTTGATCCTGAATTTTGGATAGTACAAATTTTCATCAAATATAATTTGCTGACATAAAATACATTAATTTTTAAAATGTAAACAAGCTCTTATTGATCATACTCATATGTTTCAATGATATTATTGGTGATTGAAAAGAAAAGTCATTGAAAAAGTTACTTTCCAACTGAGCAAGTTTTTAAGAAAGATAGTTATGATACCAAAAAACAAGTGAAGAATATAAAATATGGTATCCCTATCCCTTAATCAAGTCTTTCAGGTGGTGAAAAGGCTTTTTCAGAAAGAAAGATGAGGTTTCCAAGTTTCTTTTATTAAATAATAAAGAGTATTAAAATATTATAATAATAATATATAATAATTACTATATTACAAAAAATATAAATATGTTATTAAAAAATATGCAAGTTATTTATATATCAAATAGATATTTTTATAAAATATGATCAACTCCTTAATTTCACATATTTCGATTAAACTGTTTTGATAAATAATATTGATTAACTCAAATCAAAATAAACAATAATTCATATTTAATTAAAGTAAACTATAATATATATTTGATCAAAATACAATATTATACAAAAATAAATAACTTAATTTTTTGTTATATGTAATTCAATATGATTATGAAAAATAAGTTGATATAAATTATGAAAAAAGGAAAGTAATATTACTATTAAATAAATAGAATTAACAATTAATGCTATAAACCATACAAACTATTCACAGTATAGCATCTATTATAAATAATATCTCAAATAGGACTATAGAATCAAACAGGTACTTGATCTTAAATATTATTATTGTTAAAATTCTAAATAAAATTATAGTTCTTAAATAATATATTTTTTATTTATAAGTTTAGAAGTAAGAAAAAGAAGAAGATCTTTAACTTCTTTTCTAAAAAACAAATATTTTTTTAAATCTTCTATCAGTCTAGGTATATATGCTTTATTAAATATATGTATACTTTATATTAATAATATACCACTAAAGCTAATTTTCTACCTAACTCACTCATCTCTATTTTAAGAATTAATAAAACTTTAAGTATAACTTTGAAAAAGATTTATCACTTAATTAGCAGTTTAGGTAAGATTCTTTCAACTGTTGACTTCATTACTACTGCAGATCACTTTGCAATGTTCTGACAAAGCTTAAAACCCAACTATTTCATTCTATACTTTATTTACTCTTATTGTTAAAATTTCTCAAAAGCTTTTATCTTTGATATTTCCTTCTTCAGGTAGTAGATTTCTTTTTTTCAGAGTTATAGTTTTTTGACCTGATAGGCAAGTAAATATTTTTGTCTTGTCTTCTTTATTAATTCCTTGTATTCATTCCTATTCAATTACCTTTTTACATCTCTTGTTCCAGACTTCTTTTCAGACTTAGTTACAGACTCTTTTTTACATTTTTATTATTCACTTTCTTACTATTCTTTATATATATTTATCTTGATATTTTAGATCTGCTATTTCTAGAATAAGCTCAGTTTTAATAAGACCAGTACAGAAACTTAATATATTTTGACTAGTTCCAGAAGTGTGTTTAACTACTTTAGTAATTTACTTGTTAAACTCTTCTATTTCTTTACAGTCATCAATAACCAATCTAGAATTTTTCTTTTTGATCTTTTTCTTTCTTTCCCATAATAGTTCTTTAAAGTTTCTAATGATTCTATCTACTTATTTATTCCATACCTTTTGTAGCTGGTTTTTATATGCTAAACATTTTAACAAGTGTTCTATAGTTTCCTTATGTTGACTACATGTGATATATTTAACTTGCTAGTATAAATCTGATCTTCTTATAGCCAACTTACTTAAGATAATAGCTCATTACTGACCAGTTTAATAAGAAAGTTTCTTTATTAGAATTGTTTAAAAAATATATCCCACATGTATTTATCTTTAATTCTTTCCTATACTAAGTTCCATATGTGAGTCTGATATTCTAAAATTTGATAACTCCTTTTTTTCTCTATTCTGTTTTGTTGTGCCACTGATAGGCTGTTGTCTTATTATTAATATTTTTAATGAACTGCCTAATTGGATCATCTAGAGTTGTTCTTTGTCACCTAATTTCAGTAATAATTTTGTGTGAAGTGTTATTTTTCCATTCAATAAGTGAAAATTTTAATGCTTTCTTAGCTAAGGTATCCAATTCTTTATTATAAGGGTCATTTGAATGTGCTTTAACTTTTGTAAGCTTTAGATCTATGGTTTTCTTTTTTATTAACTCTACCATGCATACCCATAGGGACCAATTTTTTTCTTTGAGCTATCTCGTGTATCCTTTTTGGGTCTTCTTTTTTTAAAGATTTCTACTTAAAAATATATGTTTGACTATCTGTAAAGATCTCCACCATGCTTTCAATTGGAACTACCAGGAGTATGTCGTGCCAGTCTGTGAATTCTGGTATAGAATATATGTCCTTGTAATAAGATTTTAATGTAAAGGTTTGTCAGCCAGATTAGTGCTTTCAGTTCAAGATGTTTGTAAACCAAATATGATATATTGTTAGCCTGGTGCTGATTTAAAGCTTCAATCTTTTATCACTTTTTTCAATTCTTGGGTAATGATCTGTTCAATTAGTTTGTCATACCAGATGTTTTAAATCTCCTATTTTAATGCATATTGCCTTGTTTACCTAAGGGAGCTGTCTATTGGTATGATCTTTCTGAGATGGGTCCATGTTGCAAAATGTTCTGAGGCTTTTCTTTTTATTTCTTCTGGGTCTGTGATTATCTCTATATGATCATCTTTTTTCACGATGAGTTTGTCTGTTACTATATATCTATTAGGTCACTCCAGAATACTGTTTATTCTTATTTTTTTCTTGTCTACGTCATATTTTCTTTGACTTTTTTCCTATCGTGAGAACATAGTATAAGGATTAAAGAGTGTCGTGTGTTTTAAAAAAAAGTTTTTCATATCAATGAAAACTACATATGCAAATATTATACGCGATTGTATGCCTAAAATAAGTCTGCTTTAACTTTCTTCTTACAATTTTGTAGCAATAGAATTCCTTTGGTTACATAATAAATTTGATGTCACGACATATGATATTTAAACTCTGTTTCTACTGGATCATATGATCGTGTTATAATACGACTGAAGCCTAAAGACACAAGAAGATAACCTCTTAATTGAGAGGATCCACTTTTAACCACGACCCTCGAATCCAAAACACCCGAATCAGTATAATTTTCCGGACGCCCTCTTCCAATTATCTCGATATATTTTTCTAATTGCTGGTACCCATCGTCTAAAATGCCAGTCAGCTCCTTCGATACTGGACTATTATGTTCTCGTGACCAATACATGTATTTGCGTTGTAACAGCTTTTCTTCACTCTCCCTTCCGATAACTTCATCCAACGTTTTCAGACTACTTGCATCTGGGTTCTTTATCCAATGCCCTCGTTCTCCACTTAAAAGACCAGCGATTGTAAGGTATTTGAGTTCTAACACAACATTCGATGTTGACTCGGCTCCATTTTCAAGGACAAATATATCCACATAACCAAAACGCCCATCGCCATATTGTCTCATCCCATTCATCACTAGACGAAACTCACAAATGCGAAATGATGAGGGAAGAAGAACTTCAAGGGTTGCTTGCATCACGGCTTCACTTGCAGTTTTCAACGACATAACTGATCTGCTTTTGAAAAATTTTTCGACAAGTCTCGCCAGCGGATCTATGTTGCCGCGTATAAGCTCGTCATATGCAGGAATTCTTTTTTGAAAAAGATCTCTATTGGAGCTTATATAGTCCAGAATTCGGGTTATAACCTAAGTTTAAGATGCCAAAACATTTTTTTAGGATCCTTTTTTGCTACATTCGTATAAATAAAATAAAAACGCGTACGTACTTCATTCCTTGTTACGTGATTAGGGATTATTAAATCTCCTTTATTGTTACGTGTCAATATTCCAAAATAATACAAAAAAGACCACGTGATTCTTCGTTGATAAGCCAAATCTTGTTCTCCATTCCTGAGGAAATCGGCATAATTAAAATTATCTTGAAGTCTTTCAGATATCATCTCACCCGCCAGAAGTGTGAGAAGATCATCAATGGAAACTGGACTTAGATCAGCGATGCACGCGAGTATCTTTGTGGAATTTACTGCTGTTGGTTCAAAAGTTTTGAAAACATGATTGCCGCTTCGTCTTTCTCGCAAATAATGAAAAACCAGATGGATATTATATATGGATGGGATGCCAACATCAAATTTGGTATTGACAAAATTATATCCGAAATACAGCCGTTTGATGTCATCCGTTGCATCGTTTATAGCCTCAGTATCGTTTCCTAAATAACATGCAACTATTGACTGCACTTCTTGTTGAGTAAATCCGCAAATTCCGGAGAATTGCCGTCTCTCCGAAATGTCCTCCAATATAAGAAGCGGACTAACCCCTGTACGGAATGCTGGGGTAACTCCGGTAACGTATAATTTATCGATAGTGCCATCAATGCATCCCTTTTTGAGTATCGCGAAAAAATTCATATTGAAAAATTGCTCGACCTTAATAACATGATCACGTGATTCCTATCGAGTATGCCGAATTCATGTTTGAATGCACAGTTTCTACTTGGAGCATCATACTCGTCAATTCCTACAAAGAGTTTTAGAGTCGTTCTTGCTGCAATGGTCTTTACAACATTAAAATGTATTAGATATCAATGTGTAAAAGAAAGACAAATATTAGTGCTAATATAACTCACCATAATAATTTTGTTAAGAGATACAGCGGCTTGCTTGAAAATCAATTCTTTCATGTCTGGTTGTCCCAACTCTTCATCATATTTTTGAATAAACATTTGCAATGCAGTGTTAATGTGCTCATTAAAATTTTTCTTCATTGAATGAGCGGAAGAGACATCAATAAACGAGAGATCAAAATTAAGAACCAAACACTTATTTCGTGAATTGGTAGGATACTGCCCAATATAAAGTGGACCAAAGAGCAAAGAAAATTTATCCGCGTTCTTTACATCGTAATATTGACGTAACGTATCTAGAAATGTTGATTTTCCAAATCGACGTGGTCTAAGGAGAAGAACCTTAAAGCTTGAAGTTTCCTGTTCCAATTTCTCAATATATATGGTTTTATCAACAAACAACATTCCCTTCTCAGAACGGAAACCCATGAAACTCGGGTTGCAGTGTGGAATTCTTGTCTAAAAAAAAAAATAGGTGCATAAAAATGAATAATTCATTAACCTTATAAATACATTCCCGACGGATTTTAATAATACCATTCTTGTTTCTTCATTTTTTGAGATCACCCTAAAAGTTGTTCCTTCCAAGGATTCAATATCAAGAATTTTTTCATTTATAAACTTTGTCTTCTTTAAAATTTTTTCACCATCATTATCATCCAAACATATATTACGCCGTCTTTTTCTCGTCAAAATTTCTGGTAAGTTTGATTGCTTGGATTTTGTGGTCATTGGCAGGACCAGATGTTTTACACGCTGTCTCGTGATTTCATCTAGAATCATATACGCTTTTACCACATCTACTGCTTTATTCACGTCAGAAACTGTGACAGCATGATCCCATGGTTCACGTGTTTCTGCAGTATCGAACTTTAATGAAACAACAAAAGTGCAATTACGTACTTAATAGGGTAAATTCAATATCACAGATCATCACAGATCGACTTACCTTAAAAGCTTTTGTACAAAGTTATGAAGTACCGGAGAAGCTTCTTGATCCTTACTTATTTCTTTCAAGGCCTTATAAAATGTGCGGTATGATATCTCTTTGTCCAAGTTATTTTCGACTGTCCAATTAACAAAATGCCTTAATGACCAGATCTCATAAGGATAAGTTTTGAAATATTCAATTCCAGGATGATCCCAAGTCATATTATTTTGATCAATACCCAATAGTGTAATATATAATTCTAAGATTTATAACTTAAAGAGTGTTTGGATATTACAGAAAAAAAACTAAATAATAGAATTGTGTAATAGATTAAACTATTCAGGATCAGCTAAAACCACAACAATTATTAGACTCAAGCAAGCACAAGTCAAATACTGGAAGCCTGTTAACATGCTTATATATAACTTATTAAACAATATTTCAGGAAAAGGTAACTTCTCACTGCGAGTATTGAAACTGATCAAGGACATAGGCATGACCTTTCAAAGCTAGAAATGGAATGACATTTTTTAATGGAACCAAAAAAATAGTTCAATTAGAAAACACTTGCTAATAGAAGAGTATAGAAAAGCAATTCTATTACTCAGAAACAATAAATTAATGTATATGGATCAGCTAGTCAACTATGAATACAAAACTGACGAATGCTCCAACTGTTACAAAAAACAATCAAAAGACCTATTTCAAATGGTATATATCTATAACTGAGATAATGCAAGAAAATAAATTAAAACAACTTATAGAATCCTGAAAAGAAGAATGGATAAAATGGAGCCTGAAACTTTCTATTCTTAACATCAATTTTGACAAATGACAGAAACTCTAGATGGTTACAAAAAGTAAATTTAAATAGCAACAGATAATTTAGGAAAAATTGATTCTAGATAATACTTCAAGACAGTTTAATATAGAGTAATTCAAATATATAAGCCTTATTAAAAATTAAGAATCAAAGCTAGCCCAGTATCAAGACTGCATGAAAAGTATAAAAATAGAAAACCAATGTATAATCGAAACAAGTATAGAGAAAATACATATAGTCCCCTATCTCAATACAAAAAAGTCCATCAGAAGATCTCAATCACTGAAAATTCTAAATTCCAAAGAAGCATCGAAAAGTATTATATGTAAAACAATATATAATAACCAAGTAGTTATCTAGAACAAAAGAGTACTACAGATTGAATAGAAGATTGAAAAACAAATATTATCAAAGATCATATTGAAAAAGATGTTTATCAATTCATCTGATTGAAATACGCAACCGCAATAAGCAAAGAAAAGAACCAATGATATTCTACTCTAATGGGTCCCTTATAAATTACAAAGTATAAATATGAGAATGGGAATATCATGGATATAAATAGGAGAAGCAAGAAGAGAAAGCTAGTTCAAACTGGAATAGAGGATTGACTTTTATCCACTAGAATAGAATTAGTAGCAATAATTACTATACTACTAGTAGTTCCAGTAGATAATAAGATTGAAATCTTTATAAATAGTCAAGCCTGCATCTCAAAGTAGAAAACTATAGAAAAGAAAGACTCCAGAATGACCTACAAAAGATGATTAAAAGAACAAAACTGGTTCTTGTGGATACATATACTGGATCTCATAAAGAAAAAGAAACTGAATTTCAAGTTTACCAAGATTAAGGCACACTTTATTATCCAGTATAATGAAGAGGTAGATGCTCTGATCAAGAAGCACTAAGATTTCCAATGATAAAATAAAAAAAGTTGGTCTCATCCAAAATGATTACAGAAATTAAATATCAGGATATAATATTAAATACCCCTATAAGACAAGCTATTAAAAATTAATAACAAAGTAACAACTTACCAATGAACAACTTAAGATAAAATCGAAAGAAGATAGGACTAGAAAATTCAAGATATACAGTATATGAGATCTGATATAGGAATATTTTAAGAAAGAATATATATGAAATATCTCATTTAAAAGCTCACAAAACAAAAGTTTTCTTACTATATTAACCAATGATGAACTATCAACACTAATGAAGCCGATAATAAGAAGACCAGATCTTTATAAACAAGTAAAATGTATTATGTGTAACTAGGAAAAGAAAATGAAAGAATACTTGATAGAATGTCTAGTTTATAAGACTCAATGGAATAAGACATATCAAAAAGGAATAGAAGAAGTTTTGAAAATATTCAAAAAGCTCTTAAAAGAAAAAAAAACTGAATCAGAAGATAAAGAGTTAAACTTAAGAATAGATAATAGGATAAAAATAGAAAAAATTGATAAACTGATAGCAAGGCTGGTAGAAAGAATCTCAGAAACCAGTCAGAATATACTTAGCTTCTGTATGGAACCAATAAAGAAAGAACTAGTTATCAAAATAGTGGATTTGATATGTTATGACAAGATAATCAGAAAAAAAGCAAGAAAATTAATAATAAAGATGCAAGAAAAAGTACATAATCACTTCTAAAAGAAAATATGAAATGTAAGATAGGAAAAGGTGATTGAATAAGAATAGAAATCAGAAATCTACAAATACATCAAGATAAAAAGCCCATCATATCTACAAGATCAGAAAAGAAAGAGCAAAAGTACAGAAAGTTAATTCAGTGAGAAACTGATATATGAAGAGAAAAAAATCGAAGACAGAAGTTGAAAGAAATTCTATTAAATGGAGTGAAGTATAGTATGAAGTGATTGGGATTTTGATATTTATCAGAGCTCAAAAGAGTAATCTGCAGTAGTAACCTGTGGGCAATAATATTAGAAGTTGGAAGGAATTTTACCTGAACCTTTAATGGAGTGATAAATTATTTCTGAAGTTGCACTTAAGAGATAATTCAATCAAAATGAGTGAGTTAGTTAGATTTAGCTTTGGCATTTTATTTAATAAGTATAGCTTACAAATGTTTAATAAAGATACATAACTAATTTAACAGAGGGTTTTTTTAAAAAAAAAACAATATTTACAGTATGATTTCAAGAATATTTTGGTGACAACTCTACTAGTTAGTAATTATACTATATATCACTACTGACAAGAATAACAATAGATAATCTATTAAGAAATTAAGTTCAAGAATAACAAAGAACAAAGGAAAAGAAAGTTATTAACTTGGTTATTCAACAGTAAAACAATGAGAAAAATTTAAATATGAATAAAACTTTGACTCTTTGAATTAGATTTATAGTTTCTTGCTTATAAATCAGAAAATAATCTACAAGAACTTGATAATACTTAATTCAAGCTTGAAATAATAATTATTAAAGGTGCTTATAAATATCTAAAAGAAAAGAATTTATATTATCCCAATAAAAAAGCCACAATAGAATCAATAATTTGAATAAAAGTCTTCGTTATCTATAGAGAAATCAACAAAATTCTCTTTATTTTTAAAAAAGTATAGGCAGGCTAGGATTTAGCAATTTTACAAAACATAGAAATTTGTTCATAATTTATAAGATCTACTGTATATAAAGAAGTTTTTGGTAAAAAACACATTATATCTCAGAAATCAAAAGAAATTTTAAAGAAATTTAAGATAATTATTACAATAAAATACATCCTTAGAACTAGTGATTACAATTTTGATCTGAATCTGATTAATCTGTAAATCAGATACGAATCAGATCAAATCAAATTTCAAAATTTTTAATCTAATCAGATTTAGATCAAATTGAATTTTAAATTTACAAAATTATTGAATTCAAATCATATTTGGATCAAATCTGATATGATTCAAATTAGATATGCACCAGTCTATATAAATTGTTATATAATTATTTAATTTCATTTAAATTGAACTATCTAGAAAATTAAAATAGATTTTTTTTTAATAATAATATAAAAGACAAGTTAAAAAAAATACAATACTTGCTTTTCTTGATGATTTTTTAAACATTTCTTTATGATATTATAGTTTTACTGCTTAATTACTTTCATTATATTCTTTGCTTTTGCTAATTTATTTCTTTTAAAATGGAACATGAAAACTCATTTGATAGCATATAATTTGTATACAATAAAAATAGCAGTTTAACTAGCCATGACAATATTGATATTGAAAATGCTAATATAAGCAATCCATTGGAATCAGTCTCAATTACCTCAATAATTTTTAGAAGTAAAGTATAGAAACATTTACGTAACAAGAAGTGTAAGTTTTAAAAAGGACAAAAAGGCTACCTGTAAATATTGCAGAACTATATATACTTGTAGTAGAAACAGTACTTCTAATCTTATAAACCATCTTAAAAAACTTATCTAGCAAAATTAAATTTAATAACTAGCAATACTAAAATTATTAATTTTTTTAAAACAAAAATAATTTCAAATAATTATAAATTTAAAAAAAAATAATTTTAATTTTTTGTATTTATATATAATGGATATATAACTCAACAAAAATGAAAAAAAACTTGTTCAATGGATTGTTATAAACTAGAAACCTTTTACAGTTGTTCAAGAACCAGTTTTTTTTGCTTTTATACAAACATTAGTACTAGATATAAAAATATCATCAGTTACTTCTATTAAGACCTGTATAATGAATTATTATTTAAATGATCAAGAAAAAATTTAAAAGATATTATAAGAAATAAAAAGTTATATTTAATTTATACTTGATATTTGAAAATTGGTTTCAATAAAAATATTTTTAGGTATAACTATCCATTTTATTGATAAATATTGGAGAATGCAGAGTATAATAATAGACTTTGTACAGCTATGGAGTACTCATTTGAGTAAAAGTATTAAAGAAGCATTTTTATCATGTTTAAAGAAATTTATTTATATATTTAAAAATAGATATAATATAAGACTAAAATAGTTTGTTTAATTTTAAAGATATTGGAAATTACAACTAATAATATTATAAATAATGTTATATTTGCTAAATGATAAAAGAGTGGAGTAAAATTTAAGCAATATATTTTAGTATAATAGAAAACTATTTATGATATTTTATACATATTATTAATTTAAATATACAAGAAGCTTTAAATATATTAGAAAAAAATCTAAAACAAATAAGCTTATACAGTATATATAGTATATGGTTTTTTATATTTATTAATTTATTTATATATAGTTATGAAAACTGGTTATAAAAATATGATCATCACCTTATCAACTGAAAAAATTAAATAATACTTGCAAAATTTAGCAAATAGAAACTTTAAAACCTATTTTAGATTTAGAAACTCAATGAAATTTAACATATAACATGGTTGCACATGGTATATAGCTAAAAACAATATTTTTTTTTTTAACTAGTTCAACTGATAGGACGAATCTTTATTTGAGAAATCAGTAGTATATTTTTGGATTACATGAGCAATTTGTATAACCTTTATTTTAACTACCTATTCTAATCAAAGTTCGCAAATTTTATCATATTAGTGATACCATTTTAATCAATTGTCCTGCTCTGCCCAAGACTATAGCATTTCGAAAGACTACTATGGACTTCTTATTATTAA